>VXBB01025262.1:228690-267223 GCA_013399915.1 Illadopsis cleaveri | reverse complement strand
AAAAAAAAAAAAGACAAAAAAAGAAAAAGCAGAAATCAAAAGCAAAATGACCATTATGCAGTTCAGTTCAAGACATGGACTAAAACGAGAAGGAAAAAAAAACAACAAACATTTTTCTCCTCCTTCCCCACTACAGTTATGGTTATAGTATACGCCATGTCACACTATATATACTATATATATACCATACATATATATAGTTACAGGTATACAGTTATATGCTAAATATATGGTTATAGTATATATCATACTCCATTTCACTTTTTTCAAAAATCAAAGCAGGGATACTGAGTTTTAAAAACTTTAAATTACAATGCATCTGCAAGACAGACAATGGAAAACAAAGCCCTTATCTTTATATGTAACTGCAATTTTCTGCTGCTTCAAGCTTTATCATTTTTACATTGATTTGCATGATTGTTGTTTTTATATAGTTTAACCGAGAAGTATTGCTAGTTTTCAGAAATTATCTGGAAGGTAACTGAAGGTCACCATTGTAAGGAACTGTGATACCCAGAGCCACAGATGGACTATATGCTGTTCACCTGGTTTTAGAGTTCCTTCCAAATCAGCTGGCCCTCCAGGAATAACTGAATGAATAAAAATTCCCAGATCAAGTTTTCCTGTCTTCTCTCCACCGACTATTTGAAAGCCTACAAAAAAAAGGCCCAAAGCAGGAGAAAATGTCAGTGATCACCATGTAACTTAACACAAGTCCATATTTTAGAAGAAACAAAAACTTAGTCACTCTAATAAATGTAAAGTAAAACACCCCAGACATCTCAAAATTAAATCTACATGGAAACCAACAGCAAAGCTTTTTGACTAAGCTTTATTGTATACTCTAGTTTTAAGCAATTGATTTAGACTTTGTCTGTCTGTTCAGGACACTCCAGCAAATGCTACAGAAGACAACTCTGGCAAGAGAAACACACAAACAGGTGAACTGAAATGTACATTTGCTGAGCAGATAAAATTTGTTTTCTATCACACAAAAATTTCTAGTTTTCTCCATTTTTTCATGTTTCACATAGAAGTTGAACCCTGCTCTTAGAGACCTGAGATTTCAATATCCCTGTTTTATTTTGAGGCTTCTAATGTATTTCTGTTCATTCTACCACATAAACCTGGGATGAATGTTCCAGAGGGAAAAAAGAAATGAAGTAGAAGATATCAGGTCTTCTCTATTCCAGCTAAAACAGCAAAGTACCATAAATTGCATGGGGAAGAAAGAGGAGAAATAGTACATTTCTTTGAATTTTTTTTCCTTTTTGCTCAACTTGTATATTACTGTGCAGTATAAACAACAAGTATTAGTGTCTTGTAGGCCTTTTTTCCCTCTCAAATTTACACTACAGTCTGATTTTGAATGACAGAACAATGTCCTTAAGGACACTTTAGAGAGTCTTCCTAAAGCACAACACTGACACCAAATTATTCATTACTCATACAGGGAAAAATTATATGGGTTTATGAAAAAAACTTCAGTGGTAGAGGAAGGAATGTAATGCAAATATCTCCCAGCCTCCTTAAACATCAAATCAGTGTTCCATCTGACATTATAGGAGCAAGGAAAACACTCCACAATTAGCATATAATGCTTTTATTGTGTCTTTTTTTTAAAAAAGCATTCATTTAAAGCATTTGTCACAGCTCAAAGCTGTGAGACTTCACAGAGACAAAATTCTACACTGAGCACAGAGATAAACTTTAAAGGCCAACTTCTAGGATGACTACTTCACAACATAAATATTATCCTACATTTACAATATGGAAAAACTGAAAACCAGACTTGCCTAACATCACAGAAAGTGCATTTTAAATGCCTTCAAAATCCAGCTACTGCCTGCACTGCTTTACTGAGTTCTACAATAAATGCTTAAATACAAACCAGAAAACTTTGTTTTTGGCTTCTAGAAATACATGTCAACAGCAATTTTAAAGCCACTTACCTAAGCCAAGCTTTTCATCCTTTTTCAAGTTCACCAAAGTGATCTCTCTCTCTGGTGTGGCAACTCTGTTTTGTGTTGTTTGAAGAGAGTCAACTGTAAAGCCAACACTTCATGATCAGACACTATCTCAACATTTCCCTTCAGGTATACTTTAAAGTTCTTTTCCATTAAAAAATATTACTTTCTGATAACTTGAAAAGCTGTTTTGATCTAGTGGGTCCAACTTTCATCTTCTAAGCCATGGCCAAAGACAACCCTTCTAACCCACTTCCATCTTCAGCAGTTAAAAATCTTTTACTCCTCCTAAGAAAAGCAAGCTAGCACACTCTTGCGGAGGGACAACATAATTGAGTCCTAGAATCTTCAACTTCATTAGTCTCAGTTCAGGAAAATATTTAGATATGTTTATGTGCTCTGCTCATAGGTAGGGAGGATGCAAACACATTGGTAAAATTGAAACTGAGAGTCATTATATGAAATTACTAAAAGGTTACTCAATGAGTTCTCTTAATAGTGTCTCTTCATTTAAAAACAAGCAAAATTAAAGACATCTACTGAAACTTCTCTTGCTTAAATTTACATCCTCATTTGCAACTCCACAGGCAGCTGATTCTACCTGATCTAAAATTTGAGCATTCTCACAATAGAACTCTGACTCCTGAGGCTTCCCATCAGGCTGAAGTAGACCCAGGCATTTAAGTGACCCAAGGAGAATAATTTGGTGAAGAAAAAAAACCCCACAAACAAACACCAACAAAAAAACCCCACCCAACAAGCAAACAAAACAAAATAGAAACAAACAAACAAGCCCAATCTGCTGAAACTTCAGGAAACACCAACATAGTGCAAATCTGAACTCATGGACTTGCTTCCTAGAGAAGACATTCATTTGCCCTAAGTGGAAGAGGCAATCCACAGCTGCAGAAACCTAATGAGTGCTAGACACTGGTACAAGGACAGAACAAGTGATGCAGGAGAGTGCAGCAGACTGCACATCACCCAGAAAAGGAGGTTTTTTTCTCCCACAAAACCACATCAAGCCTAAAGAGTGAAAGAACTAAAAAGAAAACACAGAATCAGTAACCTCCTAAGTAAGGGAAATGAGCTTTCAAGAGCATGATCTGAAGAGCAACCTTCAAGTACCAAACTAAAAAGACACTATTCATATTTGAAAAACACTACACACAGATGTCTAAACCTCCCCCAAGAAGCAATCCAAAATAAATATTAGGAGTTGCATTCAGGAAAAGGTCCTATCTAGCTAACTGGCAGAGGCACTTAGGAATACCAAAGACATAGGACAGGTAGAACAGTGAAGCATTTGCAAGTGACAACCTGACTGAATTAATTACTTATCAACTTACCACTCTCTTTTAATGCTGCTGATGACAGAAGATTTTCTGAAGTACTCATGCTAACACCTGTGGCATGCATGGAAGTATTAGACACTATTATCAACTTTTTTTAAAATACAAAAGCTACCAAGAATTATTTCAAACTTTACGTAGTTCACATGAGCTCATTCACAACACCAAACTATTTTTCAAAAAAATTAATAAACATAAAACTAGCTTTGTATTAGCAAATCCAAATTACTTGCGTACTCTAGTTGTAGTTTAAGGTTCAGATAGATGGCAGCTCATGCAAAGGCAATGAATTAAAGGAAGGACAGAGGTTTGGCCTTTATGACCATGGTTAACTTCAGATAAAAGTAATGGATCTTAAGCAATGAAGTCAAAGACTAAATTTTCTAACAATATTGGATATTGAATATGCTGAACCTAATAAACCAACACAACAGGACTCTTGTAAGATTTTGTAAAGGAACAAATAAGCTGCTGCAGTAACAATCAATTTGAACTATTTGCATTTAAAATCGTTTGCATAACGTATCACATTTTCTTTGAAATTATCACAGCCAAGCAAATATGACCCTACTTTAAAGAGGATAAAATAATAAATGTACCAATATATGAAAGCAAACGAGGGAAGATAATTCACACTTCTTAGGAAAGCAGCCCAGGCCTTCTCTAAACCTATGAACTCCCAAGTTTCATCTGATGTGTTTCACCATGCAAAGAACCTGTGTCTCTCAGCACAGGCAGTGTGATTAAGTAGGACTTTCTGACATGTAGCTAACACCCTCACCAGAACTGCTTCTCAGAAGATTATGGGTAAGCACATGATCATATTAATGGTAAAACTAAAGGCACAGGATAAATGGCTGCAACCAGTCACTACAGAACCTGCATGCCTCACCTCACTCTTCAGCATTTATGCTCTCAGTACTGAAAATGCATCATTCCCAAGTCAGTCCTGGCTTCAAGTGCACTGGGGGCAGATGTGGGATGTCACACTCTGCTTTGTTTGCTTTTTTCAGTTTGTTCATAATGACCCCCATCCCCAGAAACTTAATAATTTTCCACTTTTTTTGATGTCCTGCAACTATGGTAAAGCCAACCAGCAGCTAAGGCTGCAAATATTTCAGTCATTGTAGTTTCTATTGTTATAACAGGGAAGCTCCTAGAACCAGAAACTGGTAACACAGGTGTTAAAAATTCATGTTTAATAACCCAGTGTTAGTTAATATCTATTTAGCTACTCTGAATGTATTTTTTTTACTGAAAGAGTGTGTTCACTCTTTTAGTTAATAGTAAGACTATTTGTGAGCACTCCAATCCTTGCCAAGAAAATGGAGTAGGTGCATCTGGCTTACCTCACTACGAAAGTGTTTTTGTGAAACACCCAGTGTACTGCAAAATTTATTAACTAATTTAATACATCTGAACAAAAAAACCACCCAAAAATAAAAGAAAAAAAACTCCCAAGTGTGGAGTTACTACTTAGAGGCAAAGGCCAATATCCAGCCGATGCCAAACAGTCACTTCCAAAAATCCACTGCCTACATCCTTTCCATAGAAAACACTAAACAAGTTCAGCCTTCACAAATAGGCTGTGAAGACTAACAAGTCATTAAAAGATTCATACAACCAAGTAGCACCCTGAAGTGACAACCTGGAAGTTGTTTACTGCTACAGCTTTTACTTTACACTCCTGTGCAGAGACTGGTGCTGACCAAAGGAGGATTTTTTGGATTCACTGCAATAATGGCCTGGATTGCTTTAACATGTGATACTCTGCTTCCACTTTCAAATCAGAATATTACCATCAGTTAATAAATATATCAAAGCATTACACCCAAAGCAATTTTAGAGGTTAGTTAGTAAATACAGTAATATTATTTTTTGCATGCTGACCTACAACATAGGCTTGACCGGTATCTTCAATGGATGATGAGTCTGATTCAATTTTCTTTCTTTCAGGGCTTCTACTTAAACCTGCATGAGATTTTGAACTTAAAGGGGAGAAGGAGAGAAGGGGAACCAGACAGAGGGAAGAGGAAGTTGGGAGAGGGAAGGATCAATGTAATAAAATAATGGCATGAATAATAAATCAAAACTGATGCAAAATGTACATTGACTGTACACAAAGATACTGCAGGGTGGTCAGAGAGGCTCTTACTTGCTTGGTTTTAAGGCTCCCGTTGCGGATCCAGTATCAAATTTTGGCATTTGCCGAAAGACTCTTCCCATTATATCTTCTATTTTTTTGGGGGAAGAGTCCAAAGCAGTAATAACATTTTTCCTTGGGGGGTAAACAGAGATGTGACTCTGACTCAGATCGTGAAATGACTTGCTCATAACTCTGGGTCTTTCCTCCCACGGACTCTTCTCGTTCTTGTCCCTTGCAGAGCCAGGAAGTGGCTGGAAGAGTGAGAGCTCAGAGCAGGACAGTCTCTTAAGGATCTCTGCTTGGACAGACAGGGGTCGAACAGCCAGTCGGTTCAGGGTGCTGCTGGCCAGGCTGCCAGTGCTGATGGCTCTGCCCATGTTGAAGCCTTTGACAGAGTCCGCATGAAGGTTCAGGCTCCTAAATGAAGCCCTTTCTGTGGAAATTAAAAAAAAAAAAAAAATCAACAAACCCCAAACAATTGAAGTAATTCGGTAGAGCTAGTGTGACCACCTTGTGTAAAGCATGCTTTTTAAACAACCAACTAACACAAAACGTATTTGCTCTAGATGCTTAGCAGTATCTACCGTCATCAGAGATATATAAACAGCCACCATGGAGTTTGCTCAGGAAGCAAAGTTTGGAGCTCGTGACACTACACTAACCCAAAGCCCAAAACCACAGAATATCTATCCTCTTATTAGCATGAAGACTCATATTCTCTGTTAGGCTGCTGTGTCTTATACATAGGCACATCGTCTCCTTCTGCAAAACAAACCATATCCTCAAGCCAAGTGACCTGGAAGACTACACTTCCTTTAATCTGCTTATAAAAGCCTTTTCCAGGATTTGAACAAATAGGGCGCCCCCAACCCCACACAATCAGATGCTACCAAACTTCCATCCATCCATTGCTTTGTTCTCTTTGCCCCTCCACATTTACAGTACAGCTGCAAGGCCATGAGGGCTTGGCAGCATCTCTGCCCAGTTACAGAGCACCAGTCCACTCTGGTGCACTTAAGGACCTCCCCTGCCACAAAGATCCAGCATGAAACAGAAACAGTGTTGACTGGGGTTTGCCAGGCTTTTGGACTCATTAGCAAGGATTCCCTTAAGCAGCAGCGAGAAACAGGTCTTGGACTGTAATTAAATTACTGTCAGCTGAGTCATGGGAACTGTCTGGGTGGATGTTCTTAGCTGAAAGCAAACTCATGATAACACATCTTAGCCTAAACCCCTCTTAACTCAAGAGCAAAGCTGAGCAGGGCTCCTTTCTATTACCCCAAACTGCCTCCTAAGGCTAGCAGTTAAGTTCCTGTGGCTTGGCGCTCACACAGGAACTTGATAAGCTGTGGCAACCTGTTGGCTGGTTAGAGACATTAAAGGAAACCAGGCCACCTGAACCCTTCATAAACTTCACTGATATCTTGGAGTCAGTTCACAGGGAAGTCTCAGGAAAAGGAATTCTCAACTGCATATATATTTCTGATTTAGGGTTACCCAGTGGACTTTTTTAACCCTACATACATGTAGAAAACAAGCTGCTTTAGGAAGCTGCACTATAACTGGAAGGGAAAATTCTACTTTTTGGTGCACATCACCCATTAGGTTTAAGAGTAAATACTGTGGCATTTCGAAAAGAGTGTATTTGACAAATGCAGCCTCAGTCCTGCCATTCCAAAAGACTTTACTGTCTCCAATACCTCAGGCAGGAATTAACTGCCACAGTAACTCAAGTTTCCTCTGTAACAGGCACAGAGATGGTAAAGATTTAGCTGTGGAAGGTATGTTTTTCTGTCCTTTCATCAGGTGAATTGGTACACAACTACCACTTCCTTATCCACATCAAACACCTCTTCTAGCCACAGCCACCAGACTAGATATGGTACAGAAGAATGATTTTGCCCAATCAGACCAGAAATCCACAAATCCCAGTTTCCTGACTGACAGAAGGCATCAATGATACTTGAACTTGCTGTGTTCCCATCACGAGTAAGAGTACCCTAATAAAATATGCTGACGTCTCTTCTCTTGACATTGTATTTACCCCTGGAGAACATCAAACAGAATTTCTATGGATTTCAGATGAATACTTTCACATCATTAACTATATTATATAGGCATTAGGCTTTTCAAACCTTTTGCCAATCCCATAACCGAAAATTCTCATGTGCTCAAAACTCATCATCTGTAAGGTTGACTTTACCCTCATGTCATTTTTTTTGTTTTGTTCCATATGCCCTCTCTGGAATCCAGAAGGCTTTTTTCTTTAATGTTATATATGTCCTTTTCTTTACTATTTTGCTGAGTGCTTCCAACTACCAGCTTTGACTGACATATGAAGGGTTCAATTTAGACTTAGTAAAGTTATGACAGCAGCAAATTTTCTAATTGTTTTTACTTTTAATAATCAGTGTACTGGAGTTAACCATAATGCTTATTTGTTTGCTTCTGATTACAAGTGATTGGTGGAATCTGGGACTTCTGATTTCAAGTGACCTGTACTGCACAGAAGCAAACTATTGTTTTCCAGACTCCCACAGCACAACACATACTCCATCTCTTAAGAGCAACCAAGTTTGCCTAGCCAAGAAAGCCTTCCCTGTATTGCTTTTCTCTGCAAATCAGGATAAGCAAATTCTAAATCAGAGAATGGTACAAAGCCTTTAAGTCACTTGGTCTTATTTCTTTGCCTGAAGTTGGCTGAGCCCAACAGAACAGAAAAAAGGCTGGATAGTTGCCACATGCCTTTTCCCACTCCCACCCCTCCTCTTTTCTTTTTTTTTTAATTAGAGATCACAATATCCACAGCAATGGGGTCAAACTTCATCCCAGCTACACTAGTGTAAGTCTGGATTAACAGCAACAGGAATGCAGACAGATAACAGGGAACAAAGACAGCATAAGCAGGCAGACTGGCCAAAACAGCACTTCCAGACCACAGTGAAGGCCAGCCAGCCAAGTGAGCTCTGCTCCAAACAGTGAAGAAATTTGTACAGTGGGGTTTCGTCGATCATTACATTATCCAATTAACATTTTCCATATAAAAAGAATACCTTTACATTTTCTATTATGCACACAAATTATGAAGGAAATGGGAATTCTGAAGGAAACAGATTTGTATCCATGTTGTTCCTTATGAGGTCCACCCAACATTAAGTGGAACAAAGACTGTTGTACCCAGAGCTTAGAGACGGAGCATCATGGAATGCTCCCTATTTTACTTGCACTCCCATGATCACACCATTAATTCCACATTATCAAACTAATCCCTTTCACATTAAGCAAAAGGTTAAAGTCTTGTTATTGAAATACCTTCAAGATATTTCTGAAGGAAAAGGCAAAAGCCCTTAATTAAAGGGGGAAGTACTATTAGTGACCTGTTTTCAGATTCCTTTTAGTTTTGAGGAGTTGCTGTGTGCCAGCTTTTCTGTGTTCTCCCAACTCCTTTCCCACCTCTTAAACAAAATCTAAACAAGCTTAGCTAGTACAGTCTCCTCATACTATAATCCCTCCAAATGCAGATCTACACATACACAGCACTCAGCAGAATTACTGAAGCTTCAGTTCAGTTTCTCTCCTTACAAAAATACCTATCGATTGCTAATAAAAACTAACACAGCATCACAGTCCTTACCAATGTCCTGAGTGTCTTGGTTGCTCTGCCTGGTTCTCATCTGCAGCTGGAACTTATGCTGGGAAGAGCAGAGATGCAAAAGGTACTGGCAAGTCTTACTATTGTCAGTCTGAAAGGCATGCTTGATGCCATCTGATGTGTTCTGCAAAGTTATTTTCTTCTTCTACACAATAGAGAAAGAAAAAAGTCAAAGACAAATTATTTCTTTTAGCCTACAAAGAATTCTGTATTTGCTTGTGCACAGTTACACAGGTACATCATTCAAACTTTCCTGAAGCAAAATGTACTGATGGGAGAGATTTCTATTAAAATAGGTGTCAAAGGTAATGTGAGATTTATAAAGTAGCTCTTTAAACTACTCCTGGGCTGGATGAGAAGGTACTTTATTATTATTTAATCCATCTCTGATACTGTTAGTACTGAGTAATGACAACCAGAACTATTACATTTTGCAGGATGGGGTTTTCAAAGGCCCCTGAGGAAGTCACAAGGGATGCTGCCATTTAAGAGAAAAACAACTAAATGCTGATCTAATTACCAAATCTCTCAGTTAATGTTCCAGGTCTTGAACTTGTCTTCTTAGTAATTTTTAGACTTGAATTTATCCATTCTAGTTAAAACCAGCTCACCATTCTAGTTAAAACCAGCTCACAGATGACATAGGCTGTAGCTTCTCAATAAGGTACCAGACAGAATTAGAAGTGCTGCTTTCAATACCTATATAAAGGCAAGCATTTGAAGCTCAATGCCTCATTAAAAACTGACACATGATCACCAGATTACGGTGTACCCACTCATGTTGGCTGGTGTTGCCCAGATCAAGTGTCAGCCTGTTATCTTTCATCATTTAACTTAACTACTCTTGGAAATATAACTTAAAAGCAACATAGGTGCATCTCCTAATTATACTGAGTACTGGCATTTGCCTGTACCCAGTCCTCTAATGCAGGATTATCAGTCTGATGCTCCTTCACTACGCTTATCCATGCAAGCTAAGGAAAAAAATAAAACCTTTAAAACATGAAAACTCCTATTTCAATCCCGTAATACAGCAGCCACACAAAACACAGTCAGACTATGCTGTAAAACAGTACCCTTATTTGCAAAAATAACCAACAAAAAACTCACAGAAACTGGAGACACAAATATAGATGTGTACACGCAGAGGAAAAGAGACCAACTTACACTAAAGGATATTTTCTTTGTCTCTCTCCATGGGAAGCGCAGTACAGGTGTACGGAAGCCATTGTGAACTTCAAAAATGACAACTCCTTTACAGCACACTCCCAGCAGGATTCCTGTTTGGGATCTCTTCTCAGGCAGCACATGATGAAGGTGAACCCCATATTCTGTGAGCCTCTGACACAACTGCACAGATCAATGCAATGAAACTTCTATGAGTATGAGTTTAAGGCCATTACAAGTTTTCACACCACTGTATGAATATTATATATCTCTATAAATATTTTCACATGTGCATATAAAGGTATGGATTTCAGCAAAAATAATCCTCTCTGCCTGGTGATTCCACTCACTTATAGTTCACAGCTCTTATGACAGACACACATCAGCTGGGGACTTTAAGACTTGGTAGTACCTCTTGACCTGCCAGACTACAGCAAATGAACCCAATGTTTATTAAAATCAAACAGGGAAAGCACAAACAGAGAACATGTGTGAGTAAATCAAACTGCACAAAGCAGTTGTTAGCAAGGAACTGTAACTAGACAAATGCACTTGTTCTTCACGTGTTTTTTTAAAAGCAGAATTAAATTGACACTGCAATTCTGTGATCATATTAAAGTATCTCATGCAGTTTCACTCACTGCGCACTCCCAGTTATTCACCCCTGTTGTCTCTTCAGTACTGGCGTAAGGGACTGTTGGAATGAATCAAACAAGGGAATCTAACCATTCCCCTCAGCCAAGCTAGGTTTTAGCTAGGATCATGCCCTCTGTTTTGTTCTTTGTGGCTAAGTTACAAGAACACTTCTGCAAAACGAGCAACAGACTTGGAATGGACAAAGTCAGCTGAGTGCCTCTTCCATCACAAACTCAGAGATGGTGTAACTGTAGTGTGGCTGTGGAATTACAGTGTAATAGTTATTTGGTGTTTCAACAGCAATCCTTCACTCCCCGAACTCATTTTGATCAAGGGAGAACCTGATTATTATCCCACAAACAAACACCGTAATTAGATTTCTCAATGGGTCCTTTTAGAATAATCCAAATGCATCTGTGGATAATGGCTTTCCTATCATCTTACATAGAACCTGCACAAAAAATTCTCGTTGGCAGTGCTTCTGGATTGCTTCATACCAAGCATCACACACAGTATTAGCTGTAGCAATTTTTTTTTAATTTATGGGCTTTTCCCCCTCTACAGAAAGCATAAAAGACATGGGGAATACAGGATGTGCTGTGTCATAAACACAGCTTCTTTTAGAGCAAACACAGGATCAGTAGTTGCTTTTAGCCAGCTTGAGCTAAGACTACTGACTGGAAGAAAGTGAGAGAAGTTCCCATCTGTTATAATTTCTTTTGGCTTGTTATGATGTGTCTTTTGGATAAAATCTTTTCAGCTTTCTTCCTTTCAGTGTTATTCAGAGCCTGAGTTGTTTTACTGTGCTTTCACTTGAAGTCCATGCACTCATATTGCAACAAGAGAATTCTTAAGCCACAGATGAAGGAAGCCACAACTGCTGCCCACTTACCTTCAGAAATTCTAATTCTGTCTCTTTTTCAGAGGCACCCACGTAAGTACTGTGCAGTTTTGGCAGCTCTTCCTTGATGTAGGACAGATCCAGTTTCTCCATCACTCTTGCTGGGACATAGTGTTCTAGTCTAAAATAGGACAAGCCGTGCACCTGCAACACAAAACATTTTTGTGATGGCACCTTCATATACTGCCCTATGAAACATTCATTTTTACAAACAACTCTACATTACAACTCAGAGGATCGTAAGATTCTGAGTAAGTGGAGGGAATCACAATCTCCATCTTGACCCACAGCTTAATTCCATATAAATTTCTCCATATTCAAGCCTGACTCTGCTTCCACAAAAAAAAAAAAGGCTTTAACGCCCAGATCTTGCACTGAATTCTGCAACTAACGCTGTTAGACTTTAGGAACACCTGCTCACAGTAAAACCTGCTAAGAGCAGATCAGCTGAGCTTCCAGTCTGGGGCAGAGCTGCAGAGCACATGTGGCAGATCACAGTCCAGTCTTTAATGCAGCAGCAAGATCACAGCTCAACAAGTTCAAAGGTGAAATTGATGATGTACCTCTGCCTGGTAATCTCCATACTCAGCTTGGAGAGCTAGAGATGCTAATAATAAGGCTGTCTCATCATCACAGTGCATCCTGTCTTCTAAGATGTCCTTCCTCAACTGCAGGTAGTACTGGTGACATGTCAGCGTGTGCCTAGAACAGGAATATAGAACAAAACCATGAAAAAAAGTCCCACACACCACCTTCGGTACTCCAGTACTGATTAATACTCAATTTCTGTCCATAAATTTAGGGCTTAAGGGGCTATAAAAAATTTCATACACTCACTGTATGAGACTGACATCATCCACAAAAAACTTTATGCGAAAAAACAGGGTGAAGTTGACAGGAGGCTTGTTCTTCTTTTTTGGTTCTTCTTTCCATCCTTCTGGAGCTACTTTACTTAGCTTTATGTCAGGATCCACGAAGAAAAACTCATTGTCTGCCACAAACATTAAACAGAAGCACAAGGGTAAAAGCATGAAAACCAAGTATTTGCACCAGATGGAGGATAAAGACCAGATTTATAACTCTGAAACCGGGCATTGAACAGCAAAGTTTTCCATTGACTAACAATGACTTAAAAAGCACAATATCTCTCAAAGGGAATACTGAATAAGGGCAGAAAAAATAATTTAGCAGTTATTCTTACCTCTTAAAGTAGCCAATCCAAAGAAGTGATGCTCCACCAAGCCAATATGGGCAACAACCATATCAAAGACATCTTTACATATCGTTTTGGTATCACAGGTCAGCTCCAGCTTCTGCCCACTCAGAAGCATCACGTTTACTTTTCGCCGGCTGTCATCACTCTTGCCTTTCTTAGTCTGCATTTTGTGAAACGAAATCTCTCAACATTCACACTTACGATAAAAACACATTTGCTGGTTTAACAAACTTCCCCCACCACAGATGGCTGAACAGCACCTTTCTTACCAAGATAGACTTGGGTAGATCCAAGGAGATGAATGGCTCAATCGTCATCTTCACAAACTCTGGACCAAAGAAATTCTGCAAAACACAAAAGAGTATGAAACGAGCACTGTGTTGCTGCAACAACAGCCTGAGGCACAGTTAACCCCTGCCCAGCAAATGCAAAAGAGGGACCAAAAGATAAAATTTGGCAATTGTCTGCTACCTACTCTGTACTGTATGCAACACATCTTCACAAAAACCTCTTAAGCGTTGGGGAACAGAGAGGGGAACCAACCTGGTTAGTTAAAGCCCACATGAACTAACTCATCTTAATGTGATGGCCTGGAGACAGATACAGGAATTATTACACTGTATTAGGGCAGCAAGTTCCTGAGTCTTGTTTCAAGTTTTCCCATCCTTACTTAAAAAAAAAAAAATTAAAAATATCCAGTTCATGGAAAGTAGCAGCAGAGGGCATCAAGCCATCATCTATTCTACACATCAGACACTCTGTTTACCTCTGTCTCCCTCTTCGTGTGTAATTCTATATTTCATCCACACACCAAGACAGCGGGGAAAGCAAAGGGGATTTGCACAGGGATTCAGGTGGATTTATGAGCCAAATGAATACTCTCTCTCTTTACCTTCCCAACTTGTTCATTTAATAACCTCTGATGCTGGCAGGGCACATCCACATTCCACAAAGAAAAATGCAAATGAAGTGGCTGAGAACACCACAGAACAGAGGAGAAAACCTATGCCTTACCTTTGTTAGGATCCTATACTGTTAATTGATGCAATTGTCAAGCCTTGCCGTCTGCTTTAGCATCTCTTGATGCCACTTTAGGCTCTGTAGCCACTAATGCCATAAAATCTCAGAAGTTTTACCCTGTGAAAGTAGGCCAACACCACACACTCGGTATTTCATCTGCTGATGACTGTTTATTACAGGGCCCAGTTTATGAATCCCCACACATGAGAGTTTCAGGCAAGACACTGCTGTGTTTCAATGAAAACAAGAGTTCACCTGAGCTCAGGGCATTACCCTCAGTTTTCTCTGTGTCATGGCTGTTTCCAGGGCTATTTCCCTCAGCGGGTCTCTGGTGATGTCAAGCATTGAGGATCTAATTGCATCCCCTGGGTAGAGGTTGGGCCGGGACTGCCTCAGAGCCATCCTAGCTTGCAGTTGCATCATTTCTTCTTCCTGGCGCTTCAGCATCACTTCTTGACTGATCAGTTTGCCTTCAAATGGTGCTTCATGCTGCCTGCAGGACAGTCAAAGGGGATGACAGATTAGGAGGAATGCCTAAGACATTCTGCTGCTTTAAGCACATCCGCAAGTGGAAACACAGAGCACAAACACCAGTCATCAAATACCACATTAAACACATTTATTCAGCAGCCAGGAGGTTACCTCTGTGCAGCAATCCATCACTGTAGAAAATAAGTGAACACACTAGGTTTCTGCAGCTGCCTGCAGAACTGCCTCATTTTTTCATATGAAAACAAAGGCTCAGCTGCAGCCTGAAAAAATACTCAACACCACAAACCCAGTGAATCAGTGCAAAATTACTAGATGCACAAGAAGAAGAAAAGTATTAACGCTTTGCAAATATCTTTATTTCTGTGTTTATGTGGGGACTGCGAAAAAGGCATGCTCAAAAACATGTCATTAAAGAAAAAACTGAAATAATAGTGTGCTTTCTCTAAGTAAATATTGATTTAACACTTTCTGTTTGCATGGGCCTGATATTTATTCCCAGATTTCTCCTGAGAAGCAGTACAGCTTGAAATATTTGCACAAAAATGTTTATGTAATAACATCCTATATACTAAAGTATTCTAAATATCATACAGCAATGTTTTCATAATCTTATTTTGCTGAAAATAAATCCTTTTTTTTATTTATTCCCAAGAATGGCCTGGCTGATATACAGTCACCCCAATGCACTAAACTAGTCTAAATTTATAATCTGAAAGAAAAAATGAGAAAAACAAACAAAAAATGCACCAGTATTTAAAAAAAACACAGCAACATATCTGCAATTTCGTTTCTGCAAGAATTGATCCCAAACATCCTATCAGTCTTATTCTTTACATAAGGAAAGAAATTCACATCCTGTTTGGGAAAACAAAAAAATTGTTTTATTTGAAAAATAAAATAGCTGGTTAGGAAATGTGAACAAGTGGGAAATCCAAGAAAACTAAAACCAACTTCCACTCCCCTTCTCTCTGTCCCACGCTTACAGAAAAACAACCTCAAATCCCAAGCTAAACAAAAACCAATTGAGCCTTCTGTAGAAATCTTAAACCAAGAAAAAGCAATGTTCTCTCCCTGTGAACATAAACCATACAGAGGCAATTCTCAAACAAAACTGGACAGGGCAAACTAAGGTGGCTTTCATGAAAATAGTCCCTTTTTCGGCAATTCCAAACAGAGCGTTAAGCATATCACCCAAACTGAGTAATGAAAAACATGAAAAAACAAAGAAAATGTTTAGAAGCCAGATTTGGAAATACACATAAATACAGAGTAATTCTGCACCGAGTGACACAGGGCCTTTTGTAGTAAGGTAATATATAGACTTTTAAAAAATACATTAAATTTATATACCTGCTTCCTACAAGAACCTAAAGGTATGTTTGATGAGTGACAAAGCTGTTAACAAACTAAGAGAAAAATGCACCTGTCCAAGACAGTACACTTGTCTAAACTGGTGGATGTGATTTCAAATTTTATTTTCATCTTTTCACATTACTAATGAATACCAATACTTTTAATACTAAAGTGTCATTGGTTACCATACAAAACCAGCCTTAAAATAAGAAGAGTTAAATATAAGAAGAGAGCAATGCTAAAGTTCCTCAAGGGGAATACCAGAGAAGATACAGAGTAGCTATGGAACAAATGTATTAATGTAAGCCCATTATCCTTTCCCCTGTGCAGGGCTTTCACAGCAGTTTTTCCCTTTCTCCATCCTCTGGTTTTTTTTCTGCAAAAGACTGAATAATGTGCACCTAAAAGGACAAAGAAATGAGAAAAAGCCTCAGACCTGCCAACACATGCTCAGCTTTTCACCATGCGGAAACTTGTTAGGATTCACATATATGGGAATATTGACAAAACCCTAAGTTAAATACACCCACAAGCACCCTTCAGATCAAGGTCTAAGGATGGGCTATGAAATAAAAACAAACACTTTCTGAATGTAAATATCTACAAATTATCAAAGACATTTGAAAAAGACATGCTACAACTGGCTCTATCTAAAAACTTACTACTGTGAGAACACCTACTACAGAAAAATATACTGCCTTTTTAAAAACATACAGCCCTGTGTTAACAGGAGCAATGAGAAGTTTTTATCATTAAGTGAGTTTTATCATCTCTGTTGACATGTGTTAATTCCTCTGAAAATTGGGGTGGGTGTGGAGTGTCCATGGAGGAAGCTCAGAAACCTAAGGGTTTAAAAATTTTCATGTCTTAGTACATAAGCACTATCACCAAACATAAATCTGCATGTTTCAGCATCCTGGGTCAGTAAAATTAACTCTGGCTTTATCAGACTGCTAGTTTTTATGGGAAGCAACGTGATTCAGTCCTTAGGTTGCAAGACAAGGAATGCATCTCTCCTACAGAAAAGGAAATACTGTTGTAAATGTACAGGAGAACTCATTTGTGAAGTTCTGAATATGCAAGTGTTATTACTGAAAAAGAGCAAGAGTCTAAATTACATTCCTAACAGATAGCATCACAGAAGGGTGTTTTGTGTGGTGCTTCATCAGACAAGTACTTGGCTGCTACTCTGTATTTTCATCAGTGTCTGACTGCAAATCAGAATCTCACAGCTGCTTATTAACCTGCAGATGGTAGGGGAGCACAAACCTGGAAGGCTGATGCTTGAAAAGAAAAAGGGAAGTGAATTCTCCCTTCAGCTGGTGTACTTACCAAGAAATTAGCAGGTATTGGATCAGAGAAGGAAGGTGGAAGAAGGGAAGCAGGTAGGCATTCCCTAATGATTAGTGCAGTGGGAAGGTCAGGAATAGACTGAGAAAGATGGATGCCTTTTGGTAAGGTAGGAAGGATATGAAAATGAAATCTACTGAAGGAAAAGGCAACAGAAGGAAGAGATCCATGTCAGCTGCTGCTCCTAGAGAGAAAAAGGAAGAAATAGTAAAGGAAGAAAAAGAAAACAAAAAAGGAAAAAAACCCAAGGAATATAAGAAGCAGAGAGGAAACAAGACACAAGCCATTGCCACGAGGAATGCATTCCAAGAAGCTTAAAGGATAACAACAGTCACAGACCAGGAGAAGGGTAATACTGAATGTCTATGGCTTCTGCTAATTAACATCAGGCCAGGCCAGCCCACCCAAGCAACACAAGCTTCACCTTCTGATAACTCTGAACAGCTTTGCTGCTTCTTTTAAAGGAAACCTTCCTTAAATCCAAATCCTCCTATTTGATTTACAGCTCAAATTTATTAGGATAATTCCGTGGGGACGGGCTCTAAGACTATGCCACAGGAGCAGTAAAATTAATATGTACTGAAGTACAGATGGTATCTCTTGAAAGCAAGAGAGACACTGAAACATGCTCCCAAGTGCTGATGGAATTTAAGTAATGGATTAAGTTGCATATACTTCCCCAAACCCTGGAACTAAATGGCCAGGCAGAGCATGTAAACTCTGAGATCCTGTTCCTTGGAACTACTTGTTATCACCAGTTTTACTTCAAGACCTGAGGTTCCTGAACTTATAAAAGCCATGGTGTGTTGCAGCACAGGATGTTTTAAAGCAGCAACATGTAATGTCCTGGACAAAAATAGTAAGTTATTTTCTTAGAAATTAACCAGTTCACTAACTACCATCTTGGATGAAATTCCTTTTACACTTGTTAGCACTGGAATCTTTTAGGAGCTGTTGTAGCAGGACAGAGAGAGCACACTGCTTTCTATTTAGCTCATATTATTAACAGAGGTATAATCTAAGTATTAATAGAGGACTGAATTCTGCTTGTGGCTGCTTTCCTGTTTCTCAGTAGGTCTGCAAAAGAAGCTAGTAAAACTAGCTGGCAGCCTTATTTTTTCATCTTGGATATACGTACTGCCTGGTAGTTAGATTAATAAAAAAACCCAAACTTGTTCACCTATAAAAATGAGTGAAGAATTATGAAAATCAGTAAATAACTACTTGTGGTACCTTACCATGACATTTCTGTGCAAGTGCAGTGGTATCAGAGTGGGAGATCAAGGATACAGGAGATTGAATTTTACGTGTATGAAACTATGCAGTATTTTTTAGTATTTTTTTTTTATTCTGTTGCTAAGTACAACAGGTAAGTCTATCCTGTGCTTGCAAAACATATTTTCCTTCTAGATTTTACAGATGTACAAATTACATCCATTAAAGGTACCAGTCTTAACAGAGTAATACAAAATAATGTGAAACAAACCATGAGAAACTATGTACTGCTTTACCTCAGCATTTTCACTTGCATAATAGGCCTGATTCATTTACAACAATGACTCATTTACAACGTGACTCATTTACATACCACATACTACTTTCTGTTTCTGAAATACTTTGTAAATAGAAACAAAAGTTCTCTATCAGCATCCGCAAATTACTGCCGGTTTATTTGGAAGCATAACTACGGTGCTGAACGGGCAGTTTCCTGGGTTCAAGGCAAAGCAGAATGAAGATTGACTTAGCAATTTTCACCAAAAAAAAAAAGGCAAATAAGTTAAGAAAGCTATAGATTGTTTCTGTACATACAGTGGCAATAATCTGATTTGCCATTTTAGTGTGGTGCTAAGACAGCAGGAAACACGAAGCAAAAATGTGCAGTTCTTGAACAGGGTTACATAGAATGTAAACCAGTAATCCTTAGAAGTCTGCCATAAAAGCACGTATATTATGTGACAGGCTGGATTCCCACAACTGCTTGGACACCACTAACACATACAGAATTACACAGATATCATATTCCTGACAACAAAACCGTGTGGACTCAGTTAAACTGCACCTAAATACTTCTTCCCTACCAGAAATGCCAATATATAGCTTTTTTTAGATGACTCTGCATTTCTCAAGCAAAGTGGAGGTAGTAAGCAAACCAGTTCATCAAACCAGGTAACCAAAAGCTGTACAACCTCCAAGGAACTCTTCTCGTGGTCACCTGCACTGAGATGCAGTTCATTTGAGACTCTGCCTTACCCAGATCCATTTTTGGCACACAAAATAGTGCAAGGAGCAGACACTCATTTTCATCTCCATGTTCAAAGCACTGCTCTAAGCCCTATTTACCAACATCACCCTCAGCTTTAAGTAAACATGGAGGACACATTCACCAGCAGTGTCACATCACCCAACACAGGCCCAACCTTCACACACTTCCCAGTTTCTTTAATAGGATAGAGCAGGATTCCCCTCCAACATATGGCAAAAACATAAAAATATCCTGCAATATTGAGCACAGCAGCAATATTTCTCCTGATCTACACCATACAAAGCAAAAAGCTGCCAAGAGAAGGCTTTGTTGTTGGGATGTGATGAGGGAAGAGGGGAAGAAGGAGATGTGCCTTTATTTTTTACCCCTTGCTACAAAAATTATCTGCATCATTTCGATAAAATATTCCAAGGTGATTAGGTATCTGGCGAACACCAGAAGAAACTTTTAAATCCAAAAGGTCAATGTCAATAAAAGTTTTCAAACCTTTAGAGTGGAACCGTTCTTAAAATGTAACAGGTATGGCAAGATATGTTTCTGCTGTATTAAAAAGATGCTGAATTAAGGTGATGTTCAAAGCAGAACCTACTTTTTAAAGCTGCATTGATGAATGGCATATGAAAAAATGAAACTCACATAGCTGCAATATTTGAATACACTGCATAGCAAAGTAATTTTCAAAAAGCATAAACTGTTACTGAATCGGCCTGCTTAGTAAGTGCTGAGGTATTAAAAAACATTAATCCAAACACAAAAACATGAGCTAAGATTTTGCCAGAATAACCAAACCAAATGTATGGCTTTTGACTTATTTCAAGGAAATAAGCATGCTGCCATGTCCTTACTAAATGAAAAAAATGCAGATGAACCTGTATTACTATCAGTAACTTCAAAAACTTTATTTTGGAACAGTACGATTAAAAATAATTAAGTATTTCCAAGCAGAACTTAGCTCCTGACCATGTGACAGTTGTAACAACCTGATAGAGTTCAACCCCATCTTCATTAAATATGGGAACTGAATGTGGACACCCAACTTACCTCTACATTACAGTGCACCATGAGACTTCTACTTCAGAATGCAATATATAATTCTGAAATGCTATTTTCATTCAAGTTTCATATGCCTTTTTTTTAATCTTAACCAGAAGCAAGGATGAGAGTGAAAAACTTCACCTACAGATTTAGAATACATTCTTTGACAAAGAAAAAGCACTCCAAGACACATTGTTTTTTAAGGGTTTACCTTGTTCTCTGAGAATTAGGTTGACTTGATGTGGACATATCATCAGCACCTGATAACACACCACTGGTCTCATCTCTCTTGAAACCTTCATTTCTTCTCACTAGCAAACAAAAAGACAAATTAATACCTGACTGGGCAACAAAACACACAGAGAAATTCCATCTGACACTCAAGGATTTATTAGTCATATGAGATTACTCAGAAGGAATCAAATTCATGTGCTCTCCACAATGGCACTACAGTATTAAATAAATTAACATTATGAAGTTGATTTCAGTTTTCAGAGCTATCTTACAGTTTTACCCCAACAAAAGTAGCTGATAGTCCGTTGAAGAAGAATACTAAGGAAGGCCTAAAAGAAATCACAATAAAACCCCACACAATTGCATAGACACCTTCCCAATGTAACACATCTCTTTTGTCAGCCATGAGTTGAGACAAACACACAGCAAACATCATACAAAACTGCTTCAGACCAGAAAGAGAGCAGCTAGTTAACCATGTAACCAGTACACAAAAAAAGGAGTTAAGAAAGCAGTATCTGAACTTCTAATCATTATCCCTGGAATACGACTCCTCATTATAATTTAAAGGTTTCTTTTCCTTTTGGCAATATATTAACCTGTGATACTCTGTGTAAAATCACAGCTTTTGCTGGGAGATCTTCCTGTAGCAGCACCTGACATGCTACACTTAGAGCTTGATTTTGCATAGTACTTCACCTCTCCCTCTTACTGTACCCTCAGCAAACAGAGCTGGCAGGAGAGCTCTTGCAGAACACACTAAAGTCACATTGATTTAGAAACAGTTCTTTTTGACAGTCATTTCACTGAGTCCAGATATACTACTACTAGAAGGCAGCTCTATCTTGCCTGTCCAAACTTAGGAGTTGTTGACTTTGGACTGGAACACATAAACAGTCTGTTCCAAATTGCAAGCAAGCAAAGGGAAATTACAGGAGCCTCAATACTTGTTACTGCTCCTCAGGCTTCTGGCTCAGTAAGCACAAGGACAGACAATGACAAAGGAGGTTAAAAGAGCAGTGAGTACATGGAGGCAGGGCTGGAATTCTGTGCATACAGAATATGTGTAGTGCAGCTATACTCCAGCTTCCCAACTATTGTTTTCTTACCTAATTTTCACCAAATGATTTGTCTCTACTTTTTATAATGATTCTGCAAAGATGATTCTTCCTGCCATACATCAGCAAACAAGCCTTTATATCATCTGCTTTTTCAAGTGATTGATTTAATAGAAACTACTTAAAAATTTATCTTATAAACAGCCTGTACTGTGTAGTATTTTTGCTTTACATTAAAATCCTTGGCATATAAATTATAAACCACTTAACATCCATGGTAAAACCAACTGATATAATTATACCATGGAGGTCCCATATAAGGATTTTAAAATTCACTGTTACTGTGCACTAACAACAACTTCATCATTTTTTTGCAGCATGTTATTTAAAACAGAACACTCCTAATAAAAAGTTAACTATTTCCAGCTTTTCCTACCAAGTTGCCTCCCAGAGTGCTAAATGTCAAAGTCATTTCTGAACAGACTGCACATTATGCTGATCTTTCATCATCTTAGAACTTTGCATCAGGACTATTATCAAGACTCCTACTAAAAGCTTTTGGGGTCTGGGTCTCATCTTGAACTTTTTTCTTTAGGTTTTTTGTTTCTTTGGGGTTTTGGTTGGTTGGTTGGCTGGTTTTTAAACATAGGTCTTACCTTGCCTGAAATCTGGTTCTGAAGAAATAACAGATGGACTTTCACTCGAAGTACTGTAAACATCGCTGTGATAAGATTTGTACCTTCTCAAAGGCTCTGAAAGTTTAAATTAAGGTGTCAGAAGTAGAAAGCAACAGCCATAATGTAAAAATCAAACACAAACACTTGAAATTTTAAAAATATTTTCAAACCATTTTAAAACGTCTGTCTGTGGCTATGGAGTCTAAAAGCAAACACCCAGGGGATGCTATGCAGGCCCATTCTGTTCCCATGGTCTGAGGGTTCTGTGGTCAGCCTGGCCCCTCTTGGCTATCCCAATACAGCCACGTCCTATGAACTTCCCTCAACATCACTTCCAAGTTAAAACTAGTATTAAAAATCCCCATTGAGACCCAAGACAAAACCAGATCCCTCCTGCAAACAAAACAGGTGCAAACACTTGGTGTGTACCTCTTGCATGTAAAAAGCAATCACCAGAACTCAGTCCCTGGTTCCTTTACGACATAAAAGGACAAATATCCATAGAGATAAAGCAAGCACCAGAAAATTATAATTCAGCTCATCTTTGACATCCACAAAATATGATTAACAATCAATTAGTAAGCCCCTAGAGGACATTTAATTAACCAGAACAGCTAAATTGATGTGATGAGAAATCGATACAACAGTCTCCTACTCCCAGGGGATTATGTAAATAACACACTGGAGCAAAGGACTCCACAGAAGGGGGTATGTACTTGACATCTGCAACCATCCCCCAGAACTTTCCTAAGCACAAGCCAAAAACCACCCACAGAATGTGCATAAAAGCAGAACACACATACAAAAAAAGTGTCTCTACATCTTGGGAATATCAATGCTTCACTGTCAAAGTGAAACAAAAAACCTCAGGTGCCCTTATTTGCAGGAGGCTGTTTCTGGTCTGACTATAGTTAATGTTTTTGAAAACAAAGGCTGTGATATAGAAAAAACACATGTAACTGCTGTGAAAACAAGTGCCAGTAACTACAGAAGGAATATGCAGTGCAAGAATACAAAATGGGGAACACATGAGCAGGTATTTCTGGAGGCTGTAACAAGGAAATCAGAAGTTCCAACTTTCCACATCCAGAAAACAAAACATCTGGCGAAAAATTCTGAGGGAACAATAAACCTGTTGCATAATTTCTATTAGGTCAGATGACAGGTTAGTCAAAACCACTACTCACACAGACTTCCTACAGAAGTAGGAAAAATTCCAAATAGGAAAAAAGTATAAGAAGAAGTAAGATAATGCAGTCAGTACTCCAGGAACTAAAGACTAGTTCATGTTCACTTTGGACTACCTGTTTCCAAAACCTTCCTCTTTAAAAGCCAGTATTTCCCCCATTTCTACCCAGCTCACTTGGGCTGCGTAGGGAATCTTTAAGAAAACTGGGAAAGGTAAGCAAAGCTGCAAGTCAATTCATGAAACCAGCAAGTCTCACCAGCCCATGCCAGTTGCATAGTTTAGCAGGATAAAACCCAATTAATCCAAAGAACATTTTACACTCTCAGAAAGAAGCAATATGGACCTACAGCAAGATGAAAAGAATCCACTGAGGCTGTGTGGGAGCAGTGAGGTTGCTTCAATCTTTCACAATGGCTACTTTCAATGTTGTGGATTTTACAACAAAGAAATCTGCCCCAGTCTAGCAATTATTTGCCTACCATGGGAAATAAAAACCAAATTCAGTGGGTAGCTTTTGGAGATGTGTTTTTAAAATGCTCCCAGCCCTTAAGTGAGGCATCAATCCAAAGACGACACTGGAGCCACAGTACTGAAATGTTTAACTAAAACCAGACCTTGTTTCCCAGTAGTTTTATTAGCAGTAGGTTTTTCAAGTCTGCTGAACTGACTTTGAAGCAAGATGATGGAGAGGGAACAATAAAATATGACATGAGATTCTAAACAGACTTTTTTTTTTCATCTAGTCAGCAGCTGGGGCTTCTCAAATTGCACACAAATTATGGCTCCATTCTGGTTCTTTGAGACATTAAATTTTGAGAAAACCAAACCTGTGGTAAAACAGAAATATGCAGTTTAACCACGAGACAAGTGTTTGTAGGTGGTGGCGTGATATGGGACCCTGCAGGGTGTTTGACTTCTCCTTACTCATCCTATTAGCAGGACCTGGTGCCATGCTGTAGGCCAAGAAGTCCACGAGCCAAGAAACAAAAAGCAAGATTTCCACATACTGTTTGTCTCAATATTGTCACAGACCCCCATGTAAAGCCCAGCAAGGCTCAAACCTATTCACATGTAGAGGCGGAGACAAGACCACACCCCTGACTTGCCACATCCTTCTCCCTAATCAAGACCACACAACCCAAGAGCACAAGCAAAGGTATTCTCCTCATCTGCCGAAAGCATTCAACAACCTTTCTATGCTGGGCTATCAGGCACAGTTTAAAGGCAAATACGAAGCTACATCCTGAAATTCCATGTAAATCCTCTAGATTTATATCCATTTTGCTCAGTTTAGAGAAAATACGTACAGATATGGAACTGTTAGCTGCTGGGGCATCTTCCTTCCAGTTCTCTGCTGGCTTACACAAATATCTGTGTACACTCCCTACATCCCCCCAGCACTGCATCCCCTCTTAACCAAGTGCCTTCCTTCCTGGGGCAGAGACAGAATATGCACTGCAGACCTGCAAATACTCAATTAAAATGTAAATATTGAGAATATTCCACCTATAATGCTCACATAGTCATCCAAATAATTTATGCTTTCTCATCTCCTCCAGCAAGTTTTCCTCAATTCTAACATATCATATAAGGATTTAACTTCAAAGAAAGCACTTGGATCATGTCCAAGCTAAGCTTCTAATTAAGAATTGACTTCCAAAGGTCACAAAGTCCCCATTCTGGGATCAAATTAAAATTTAGCTTTTCACACAAAAGTTTCAAACGTAAGGACAAATTTCTAGTCTGTCTGTCTGGGAAGGGGCTGAAAATTGACAACAAAGCTAAAGACTATAATAAAATACCTTATCTCCCATGTTTACATTTTTCCTTGGGAATTCTGGATAGCCTTTGTTTGTTGTCTTAGTTTCTTGGGGTTTTTCGGTTTGGGTTTTTTTAAAAATTTTTGGTGACTGAAGAGAGACTTCAGAACTGATTTAACTTCTGTAAACACCAAGCACATTGTAGCAAAAATAATTGTATCAGTTACCCTCCTTAACATTTCACTGTTTAGATTACAGTATTTAACCAGAACATTTTGAACTATTTCATACCTTAATAGAAAAATCCCCCATGAATTTAAGCATGCTTTAAGAGTTTGTAACTAAAATGAATATATAAAACTTGTACTAATAAGCAAAATAAGCATGTGGTAGCTCCATGATGCAAAGGTACATGATGCACTACAAGCTAAAGAGTCTGTCTTTGTGCTGCTTAGTGCTGCAGTGGTGCTTTTTCAAGTTCCCTATCAAAAGCAGCAGATGGCAACCTCCCAGGCACCTCATCCTCATGCAGCATAAAATAACAAAACGCGCTATTTACGCAAGGCGAGACATGCAAGCCCAGACAAGTCACTCACAGAGTGCCTCACCTCAGCCAACTTCAACAGAAATCGGAGAACCACATTCAGCTTGGTATTTCATTATTCTGAACACGAGTCACATCAGATACACAGGTTTTCAAATACACATCATTACAAAATTATTTCTGGCGGCACAGAGAAGGCGGCAGAATTAAACCAACAGTTTCACGACAGGGAGAGAGCTCTTATTTGACCTTTGAAGTTTACTGGTGGGTGTCTATTACAGGAGAGTGGTACCATAATACCACTTAAAACACATTAACTGTCCTTCAGGAGAAGCTGCGACTCAGTTCTTTCCCATGAGTTAAATCAGTAGATTCATATTTGCTTTTCCTTTTGCTTTCCTCTTTTCATCTAAGAAAACCTGAACTACCTTCAGCAAGCCAGTATAGATTTAACACAAAGGACATCAAGATCCAGTTCAAATTCCTGGTTAGGATTCACATCCAACAACTGACGAAGGAAACTAACCCATTCAGACTTGCAGAGGAGCAGGCCCATTGTAACTTGCAAGATTTCCACCACTCACATTTACATGAAAAAGCTGTATTGCACATGCAGTCCAAGTCACCAGCCATCCAGGCAACCCCCTCGGGAGCCCAATATGATGCAGATGGCCTGGCAGGATCTAATCTACAGGGAAAATGTAGCCTTGGAAAACTGCACAGAACACACATTTCTAGTGCTAGGCTAGAAAGGAAAACAGAGATTAACAATAACAATGCCAGGGTCTGGTAAGAACTCAGGAGTCTTGTATTTAGCAAGATACCCTTGTTTTCTGGATCTGGATCATGCCATCGGGGAAAAGGCATGTAAACTAACACAGGCCCCGACTGAAAGTTTCTCTAACAAAGTTGTTTGCCTGTTTCAATTTAAACGTTTTATCCAACTGAGAATGTAATGTATTGACCAAAACCTGACAATCTCAGATTGTGTGAGCTGCTGAAAGCTCAACAGAGGAGATACAGCAGATGCCACTCTGCTGTGCAATTATGCAATTGTAAGAGCTGGTTTACTACCTAATGTTAAGCTGTGTAACTCAGCACAAAGTAATAGTTGCTGATGCTATGGTACTTGTATTTTACAGATCTCCCACAAATATCTTCCTTGAAAAGTCAGCATCTCTTAGTAAAATCAACAGTTGGAGTTCTCTAATGAAAATAGTATCAGTCCATTATCCTACCTCTCAGATCCATTAAAATTAATTCTGACTATTGTTCTACTGGACAGACCAACCACATGAGAATCTACTTTGCCACCAATGAATTTAAGTCACACTGCAGCACCAGGAGACGTGCAAACTGCCCCTTCCTCTGCTTTCACATGCAAACAGATGTGCCATTGGCCATGACTCAAATGGCCCACGGTGAACTCAGAAACCCAAAACATACAATTCAAGAGAAAAAGGAAGTATGTGCACTTCAGTGAATTCACAGTGCTAGGTTTGTAAAGCAACTATTCCTTTTTTTCCTCCTAAATCCAATTTCCCATTTAATTCACTTCTACAGAAGCTCCCAAATTCAAATCTCTGGGGCTTAATCTGCTGGGATAAATTTGCTACCAACAGCTGCCTGAATACCTGCAGAAATTTGCCCTTATTCAAAAATGCACCTTCAAACTAAGAGAGCATCTAAAATCCAGGCATTTACAATATCCCTAACTGTAACCTTTAACTGCAGCCTTCCCAGCTAAACGCAGGCTGTCATAACATGGAAATGTTATAAACTGGGTCCAAATGAGTCTTCAAGGTAGCTAATGAGAACAGTTCCATGAGATAAACACATAGCAGACAACTTAGGAGGAAAAGACTCTTGTCTAGAAATACAGAATAGAAATACTGCTTCTTCCTGCTGACTCTATGAAGCAAGAGCAATGGATTGGACAAAACCCATAAAATCTGAGGACTTAATAATCTGGATTTTCTGTTGGAAAAAAAATAAACGCAAAAAGAGAGAGGAATAAACACAGCTTGTGGGTCTGGAATTCACATGGTTCCCAACTGCAAAAACATTTAACAAAGGCTTGAGAATATTCCCAAACCACCCCCATTTCCCCACCCCTGTATTCAGCATTCCAGAGCTTCAGCAAGATCAACTTTTTAGGTATCCTTCCATCTTTTTTTGCCTTGTCTGCCATTTCAACCCACAGCCAGCTATATTATTACTCTCTTAACCGGTTTTGTCTTGTGCTCCACAAGGACATGGGCAAACTTTATGCTCCCTCATGCATCTCACTTACAACATCCTCATAAACAACACTGCATTTAAAAAAAAAATTTAAAAGGATACTCATTCACTCAAGTAACATATAAACCCTTTCACTTTAAATTATGCATACACTCAAAACAAAAAGTGGGGGGAGGAGCTGCCTAAGCAAAAGGAGAGGTTCAGACAAGGCTACCATTACCATCTCACAGCCTTGTGCTTTGCCGTTTGAAGGCAGGCTTAGGATAGGAAAATTTGAGTGTGTGTACACTTCACATGTGTCAGGAGATACAATCAGTTTGGTGGGAGAGAAGGCCAAGAAACCTGGAGCACAGGAGAACAAATGACACCTTCCCACTCTCGAGCTGCAATGCAAGCTTGCAAAATGTAAAAGAATATTATTTTCTCTCTGAAAGAAATCAGACACTATCAGCAGGTGCCAGGCAACAATTTCCAAGATTCAGAAGAACAACAAAAACAAAACTTGCTCTCTGGGCATAGGTAAGACGTTTGGGTTTAACACCTAACAACTTCATAACTCTAATAAATTCTAAGGTCACAAAATGTCCATAACAAAACATGAATGAGCAAAAGGGCAAAGATGAAGAACTTACTCTCCTGGTAAAATTAACACATATTTTTGGAATCTCTTATTAGTGATCAGAATTGGCTACACCTTAAGTCAAATAGCAGACTCTTGTCCTTGCCCCCATCTGGCTAAAAGGCACCTAATCATAAACAATCATATTCAGTATAGAAGAGATAAACAACCTCAACTCTGAAACTGCACAGCAGATTAACATAACATAGCAAGTTCAAGAGCAAGGCAGTTGCAAGGACACAGTCCTTGGAATCCTTATGAGGCTAAATCTGAGATGCTCCAACAGCATATTATAGTGCACTTCAGATGGTCTGCAGCTCATTACAAAGCATTACAGCACAGCTGTAATTAAAGCTCTGTCATTCTTTCCACTATAAACTCTGCTTTTCATGAGTTTATAATTTAGATTGTAAAAATCCCTTCTGAGTGAAAGCTTGGCAAACCAGAGCCTGTGCATAAGAACATTTTCTTTTTCCAAGGCAGTCAGCTCGTTAAGGTTTTATGAATAACAGAAAAGTTTACCAGCTTAACCCGAAGTAAGTTAAAGAAAAATAAGCCACATGTCACTTAAATTCCTTTGTAGTTTGAGGAGGGAAGTTTTATCTTGCCAAGTTCAACTCGGAGAGTCCAATGTCACTTCACAATTCAAAAACAGAAAAACAATGTATATAGCTAAAAGCAGAAGCTTAATACAATTTACACAGGGCTTAGCTGTAACCTAGACCTGGGCTCAACTGAACTGAAATTACCCCCAGACCTACCAAAGAGAAGGCAGATTGTGTCTCCTCTGTTACCCAAACATAACCCTGTGTCCCATGACTCCTTGCCCGTTCCTCCCCCTCCAAACTGAAATGAACCCTTATTCCAAACTTCATGAACTTTTTTATTCTCATCCTTCCCTATTTTTCACTCATACCTCTCAGCTATGCTGGTCAGAAGACTTATTCCACACACACTTGACACTTGATAGTGTTGGATGTGGAAATATCTATCTACCCACGACGTACTTCAAAATTACATCCAACAGTGATGCAAAAAGACCTCAAGACTGTATTTTTCATTTCTTTGACAGATGAAACTAGCAATAGACCTTTTATGAAAGATCTCAAGGGACACGTCTGGTGTAAAAAAATGTAAGATGGGGAACAGTAAAATATATGGAACAAAAAAAGGAAAAGGGAAAGAAGTTTTAACAGACTAGCAGGCTTTATGTATTAAGACTTGTGAAACTGCTCACTAAGGCAGAATAGATACTTCCAGTCAGGCTTCTCAAGCCCTATAGGACAACAGCAACTAACCCCTATGTGAAAAAGCATTCATCATTCATCTTACTACAATATTCCTTTGAACTGGCTCATTAAAAATTCACATTCACCAGACTAGTTTCTGATCCAAAATATTTTCTTTAAGTAGTTAACTGACTGAAGAAATCCAACAATTGAGAGCCTAAAATATAACAGTGAAGCACACACTCCCACCTTCAAGAGTGAAACACACCTTCTTTGAAAACAGAAAACTCTGAAACCTAGCTACCTGTTGAGAAAGTATCTTTACTTTTTTCCTAGCAAGTAATTCAGAAGGATGGGCAGTGAGTCATTGGCTATTGCCTCAATCTTCCCTGTACATGTTTGTCACTCAGCCTTTGTGACTACTAAGGCCCAATTCCCAGTTTACTTTGACTGCACTTTCACCCATTCCCCTTATGAATCGAGTAGTTTCACACATCTGACCTATCTCAGTTTGCAAGGCAAGGGCATGTTTTGTTTTCTGCCATCTCCCAATCTGCTTGAATGAGAATGATAAACCCATTGCTCATCAATGGGTTTGGCCATGCTTTTGGTTTTGCTCTTGTGCAACATAAACCTGCACAAAGGTGCACTCCTGAACAACAAGGCTATTGAGCTTTCCCAATGCTGGGAGTGGCCTCCTCTTAAACTCTGTCAGCTGCCTATCTGCAACAATTGGAGTTGACTCATATACTTGAGATGGACCCCGTTGATTTCAGACTCTTAAACCAAAAGTCAACCAAGCTTCCCTGTACCTCATCAGACATCCTGGTAGATAACAACAGATAGTAAACTGCTATAGAAACAAACAATGGTATCTCCATAGTGCTGCTTTCATCTATGTTCATTTCTGCACATGATAATGTAACCCTCATCGGAAGATGCTGATTTGATAGCCCAAAAGAACTCCAGCTGTACAGAAATCACAGCAGTTTTTTAACCTGCCTATGCCATTTCAGCAACACTCCTCCTTTCTGGAGCAAAAGGCTCACACACACAGGAAAGGACTGGCTTCCTATGCTAAATGCAATGCAAGCATCTCCCAAGATGGTCACAAAGGGCATGAGCAGACATTTTCAGAAATTCAACCATGACAAAAGGTTTATAATCTCTCCTTAATATGGAGGTGTTTACAGCTCAGGCAGAAGAAGGAGGCCAAGGTAGGGAGTGTTTTCACAGTTACTTCTGTCACACAACAGGCAGGCTAACTCATGAGTCTTTGAGTGCACCTGAGTAAATGCCTGAGTTAGCTCTGTACATACAGCTCTTGTACCATACACCTTGGATGACCCAGGTTGTGCTTTCTGGCCCAGCACAAGCAGGATCCAGCTCTGCTCTCAGTTTCTATCCAACGGTCTCAAACTTACAGCCCCTGAAAATCACCCCACAAAACCAAAGCAAATAAAACATGCAGTTCCACTTACAAGGTTTTGCATCAAGGCCATTTTATAACTTTCCCCACAACAAGACTTGGTTTTCCCCCATGCAGTTTTTTTAATGAACTGATGGAACTTGTGTGAGGTATTCCCACTCAAGTGAAGATCTGAACATGAGGCCAAAAAAAGATTCAAATTTAAGGGCTTAAGTCCGGGCTTATACAGCACAAAAACAGAGATCTGAAGATGAAATTCTGCCTTTCCTCAGGGGCATAAATCCATCTCTAATAGCTGGAGATGAGAATCTTCCTTCGAGGAAAATTACTTGACAATTGGCTGTTACCAGCTTTTTTCTTCCTAATTGTAATTGATGAGCTTGATACTTGCTAGAGATCAACTACTCTGAGTAAGCAATCTGGACAACCACATTTATCCTCACTGGTAACAGATGCTCTAATGACTTCACTTTATGTAAAAAAGATGAAGCAAAGACCTCAGCTGTTTCAAGAGCTGCTACAAGGAAACTCAAATTTATCATAACGAGAAATCTTTATTTGATGACTGGAATGCTCAGAAAATCAAAAAGCTTCACTAACCTTCTACATTCATAGCTTCCCTCAGAAGCTGCAACTTCTTCTGCCTCTCTCTTATCCTGTCAAAGGCACTTGATATTGCTGCAGAAGTTGATGTCTCAGGCCCGTGGCGCGTTTGGTCCAGTTTCTGCGGTCCGAAGACATCCAGTGCTATGCTCCCATCAGAGTATCTTGCTTCCTTGTTTCTGGCAGCAGTAGAAGTCCGTACTGTAAACGTTTCACACTGATGGCTGTGCCTGTGAGAGCCTCCAGCATGGTCCCTCTCAGCTGCCTTGTCAGTACTGCAAAGCAAATCTGTGGAAGAAGCCCATATTTTCCGTTTGGGAGGAACATCAGTGTGAAGGTGACCTTTTTTCTCAAGCTCACTGGTTTTACACCTGTGAGGACAGAAAACATCTTCCTGACCCAAACTGTAATCTGCAGAAATGCCCTGGAAGAACTCTTCCTCATCTCGGGTTCCTCTGATGGACAGAAATCCCATAGACTTGCTAAGTCCTTTGTTAAGGGTGGTCTGTTGAGAGAAGTGAGCTCTGTGTCCATCAGGTGCATCAACCGCCAATGTTTTTCCTGGAATAAGGAGACATTTCATACATGTAATTTTCTACCTGACACACAGGAGTCCAACACAAACTAGTTAAAACGTACAATGAACACACACTTGGCCACTGGTTTTTACCAAGCAAAGCACTGAGAAGGCTTGGCATTGAGGAAGCCTCCAAGGGCTCCCTCAGTCAACAAAGACAGAAATCCAATTACTTCATACATGATGACCATTTTATTTCTTTTATTTCTAAAATGTCCAAGAAAAAAAAATACGACCTACTATAATTCAGTATTAACAATAAAAACTCCCAAATGATCACTTAATTGCTGAAAGTTGTTTTCTCATTAGTTTCATTTTCAAAATAGCCTGGACTATCACCAAAAATACTACTTAATAATCAATCTGAAATCAGCCATTCCTCTCACACCCAAATACACCGCCTACAGGTTTCAATAACAAGTCCAGGTTTGTTCTACAGATTTAGAGATGCCCTGCAACAGAGTCAGCACGAAGAAAAGAATGACTGTATACTTAGGAATTATAAAAATCTTGGATCTTCCTCTAATGACTAATTTTGGTGACTACTCTCCTGATAAAGATTACTCTGAAACAAAACCAACAAAGCTTCCAAGGTTAAAATGATTCTATGAGTCTGCACCTTTTGAGTTTCATTAATACACGGATCTGCCAATACTAAGGAAGTCTCTCTTTTCCCTCTCTCTTCTCATGAAATTACTTCCAGAATAAAAGAAACTGCCAGAGGTGGAACCATATCAATGAAATATATGGTCTCTGAAGAATATCCTGTCATGGTGACCAAGAAGTTTTGACCCAGCTGGAGCCAGCACGGCATGTGATTGATGCCTTCCTTAGAGCTAGCTCCCTCTTTATGGTGGTATTCCCATGTACATTCTTTAAGAAGGAGCAGCCTCGAAGATTTCACTGCAAAAGCAAGCAGTCATGAGTTCAAAGTAATCACTGTACTGTATCTACTAATCTTAAAGAATGCTACATACTCCTGCCTATATCGATTGAAATTAACTGGCCCACTTGCACAGCAGGCTCCTGATGATCTTTATCTGGAGTGTTATCCTTCCAAACAGAATTTCACTGAATGCTTTAGGGATGTTTGGAAATGTAGTTACTAATGCTCTAAAAGCTTATGGCTTTTAGATGTGTAAACACCCTTCAACTCAGATATTCTTCTTCAAGAGGGGCTGTGCTTTTAGTTTGTAGTTTTTATTTCTGTGATATTTAACTAACAATCAAAACCAGCAAGACTCAAGCCAAATGCAACCAAGTAGGCCCTTGCTTCCTACCACTATGCAATACATGATGGTAAAATGTTAAGGTTTGGATTGCCTAAAAGGTCTCTTGTAAGAAATCACACACAATTCCCACATGCTCTAGCTAAAAACATTTTTGCCAATGAGAATAAACTAATCTTCTAAAAGGATCTGATGCCTCATTTCATATTTTACAAAGACAGCTTTAATACTAAACATAATTATCTTAGTGGTCATGTAAATAATACATTATTACCTTATCTCAGACTATACATCATTCTAAGGCTGGTGAACTATGTATAATATTCACACAAAAAAAAGCCTTTTAAAAATAAGTGCTCATTGTGAAGTTCCATTATCCATCTAAAGCAGCGGGATGATATCCACTCTGCAAACACATATTTCACATTCATGTACATGCACCAAGGACAAACATTCCTGAACAGGATTTTAACTCAGTCATTTGTGAGATAAAAAACTAACCACTGCAGTTTGCTTTTTAAGATGGCCAACAGAAATGCAAATCAAAAGGAGCTCTGAGAATCCTCCTCAGTAATGAGAGTTCCAAGATAATTTTAGGCCGGAAAAACCAAAACAACCTCCTCTATACACTGTAAAAATACCCCAAACACCCACTTCTTTAACACTGAAAGTATTTACATGCAGGGACCTTACTGAACAAAACAAAGGCAAACCAAGCAGAAAAATACCCAAGAGAAGCAGACAGCTGCAACTCCAATACACTACCACAGCTATGCACACAGGATTACTTGGTACAGCATTGGTCATGACTCAGAAGAACATTCCTGTTCAAAAGATCATTTAGGTCTCTGCACACTGAAGCATGATCTTGTTGCAGGATCACATGCAATGAAAAGAATCAAAAGGTACTTTTAGCCCCTGTGGGTATCCTCACCACAGCACCCCAGAGACACAACCCTGTCTTGCTGTGTGCTGATGAGAACTGCAGCGAAAGAGCCTACCTGTCCCTCAAAAAGAATGCTGGGGAGAAGGAGCATCCTCGCCACCAAAGCTGTGGTTCCTCTGGACTTGGAGATACCAGAAGCTATTTCCTGTTGGTACAGAGGCACTGAAGACCCAAGCTCCTTTGCCTCAGCACACAAGAGATGCTCTCTACTCCCCACGTCAGCCACCCACCGGGCCTCCCCTCACGAGGAAAAGTGAAGGCCATGAGCACTATCTCATGGGCAGTGACTAGGGAAGCACTCATGGCTACAGCTTTGCCACTCAACCAGCCAACTTCATGATGAGACAGGAGATGAGCAGTCCTGTCAGGAAGCAGTGCAGGAGGTGTTCCACTTCCATGCTGCTCTTCCACTCTACAGGTCTAACTCAGATCCACACTGACTTAAGCAAGACAGCGTGAGATTTTTACATAGTACCAAAATTAATCTACAGCTGGCCTCAGTATTCAGGCTTGAGACAGTAAAATTCTGTTGGAAGTCTTTCATCTGTCCTTTATTACTCTTCCCATTCCTGCTTTTGCTTTCCATCAGCCTTGCCAACTCTTCCCACCTCTGCAAAACCCATCCCTCTCTACATTACGTTACTTCAACACGCACTGCCCACACTGACTGACAGTGCCAACATGAGCTGTTTAAAAATCAACCTCAGAGAAGGATAAAGAAGAGACTTTGGGGCAAGGAGTGCACAGCCTGGGTATCTTGAGAGGGCAGACTGAAACAAAGCAGCAATAGAGAACTTTCAAACCTGTACTTTATCCCAGCCAAAACTGCATGGTGCTTTTAGCACCAGAGCGCAGGGGCCGAGGATCAAGGGCAAGACTTCTCAATACAGAAGTAACTCAAGTGCAGATACCAGCAGTAAAATTAGATTAGGCAACCAGCAATCAGTCCAACCCAATATTTCTGGTTTTAATAATGTAAATCTGTCCTCATCCCTTCTTCCTTTTTTGAAGTACTATTACAGACTTTGTAAGTCACACGATCAACTGCTAAGGTATTTTCACTTTTTTAATCTTGGACTTCCTCCACTACCTCAGCATTACTTGGATCAAGAGTCTTAAATGACTGCAGGAAGTCTCCTTCAGCACACGGCTCATGTATCCAGCCTCCAGAAAACAGTACACCTCCAAAACAGGGCAGACTGGAATAATATTCCTTCTTTAACACATGGATTTTCAGTTGAATGGCATGCTCGAGTCCAAATTCATTAAGTCAATACATGGTTTATTCTTCAGCTCTTTCCCCCTCAGCTTTTATAATGAAATGTGTGGGAAAATGAAGGAAAGAACCACCAGCAAAAACCTATATATAAGGAATAAATATCTAACTAATGCTCAAAAAGAGTCTGCATAAGAGAACTCGTACATATTTATAACACAAGACTCATGTTATGACCTTTTTTTTTTTAAAAAAAAAGGTTTGTATTTGTAATGGAAACTCTGGAGAGCTATCCCAAGCATCTTGGCTTGACTACAGACATTAATTATATCACCTGAGACCATACAGAGCTACTCCAGGCTTCAGTTACCCAGGTGTGTAACAGGCCAGAGAAGCGCCTCCCTGTTTGTCAGTGAGGGTGATAGAACAAGCCATTAGCAATTAAGATGCTGCAGCATGTAAGCAACTTCAAAAGGAATACTTTCCCCTTCCCCAGTAACTTCTCTGTTGCACCAAACTCTTCTCCTTGCTCATCTGAAGAGTGTATGGGTTCTTGATTCCTCATATCGCCCTTGGGTGTTTATCCTCTACTTGATGTTACATTAGAGCAATTATTTATAATTACTGTAAATAATTCAAATGCAATTACAGTAACTGTATGACTCCAATGTATAATATCTAGCGAGGGAATATATACAATAAAAATAGCAATTAATAACCAGGAGTTCACAATTAAATTCCCTTGTGGTGCTAAAATGAAACTCTAGTTTTCCCCACACACCTTCAACTGCCAGATGTTATATTTGCTAAATAACCATACATCTGCTTCCTTCTTCCTTTGGTGTTTTCAGCTATGAATGGAACTACACCCTCTTTTACACCAGCGTAATTCACAGACCATCCTTCAGTCATGCTGACAGTAATCTGGTTGATTTTCCTCTGAGAAAGAGTTGTTGTCAAACTAAATCCAGTCTGTCTGCGATTACTTGTGTACTAGCTTGATCACACAGGCAATTAATCCAACATTAAGTAAGTGCAAACATAGTTGGTACCACCACATACTGTATATGTTTTTGCTGCCTAAACTCAACTCAATTTTCTTTAAATTCTTTCTTGCCTGCCCCTTTCTTTTGTTTGCACAAAAGAGAACACCTTTTTTAACTCTATTATGGATTTTGACTTGTGGATATATGTAGATGCACATATATGGGAGTGGGGGGTGGTTAGGAAGAGAGAGGGGCTGGGGGAGCAGGGAAAGACTGCCCACATGTGCATGAGAACACACACCATCACTGCCAGATTGGAAGGTCTCAAGAGAGGAAACTATTATACAGGAGTTTAAAAAACATCTCCCACGCCATCTTTGTGCAGAAAACAATGCAACAGAAAAAAGCTCTTTCTCCCCAGACAATGCGGTTAGTTTCCAAAATATGAGTGGGGAGCTGGTGGAGGAGTTGGGTTTGCAATCCCTTTGGGGCAGGCTAAAAGCCAAACAGAAGACAACAGAGCCAGATGTGGCTTGTGGGTTGACTGCTAGAAATGGCACCCCCTCTCTTCCTTTCTAAATTGTTGAGAAAAATCCAAGTTTCAGATGGAAGTACTCCTAAACAATGCATTCTCTGTGAAGGAAGAATTGAACTGGACACAAGGACTGTTGAAAGCACTATATGTAATGGCCAAGTTATAAATCCTGTATAACAATTAGCATTCTGCTTTGGACTGACGGCACTTCTATCAAAAAAACACCGAACAGCTCCAAAAATCAGGCATCTTGTTCGGAACAGTGGTAGTAAGCCTTGCCAAGCAGCACTTCATATTTCATGCAAGCAACATTTTACCTCTTCCCTTCCTCAACATCTCTGCAAGAAAAGGTAACCATTGCTCTTTTCCACTCTGCTTTACAGGTCAGGGTTTTTTTGGTACATTTCTCAACCAAGTAGGCAAAAGATCCACCTAGCTACTCCCTTCCTGGACTTCTGTGTATCCCAGGAGAAGCTCAGTGTTACAGCTGCTTTTTCTGCAGAGACAACATTTCAGCATTTGGCATCTCTGCTTTGGTTTCCTCACTGATCTTTGTGTCCGCTCTTGGTTTATCTACAGAGTTCTGAGTTTGCCCTCAGCACCACTCTGGCAGCATTTCCAATAGTGCCAGGCTGGAAGCTCCCTATACCTGGAGAAACTATACCTAAATTTAAAAGATTTCTATCAATGCCAACAACCAGTACTGCTAGATACAAATAGAAACACTTATTGGAAGAAAACAGAGATAGCTTCTGGAGTGAAAAAGGATTGAATTTTTTTTTTTTTTTTTTTTTTTTTTCCTTTCAATAAGAAATCTTCATCTGGCTTTCATTTAGTTTTGCTGAACTTTGAAAGTTATTCTCCACCTACTCAGTTCTTTTTTTTCCGTAACTGAGGAGCCAGGGGAAATT
>VXBB01025262.1:212557-228617 GCA_013399915.1 Illadopsis cleaveri | reverse complement strand
TTTCAAGTAAATTGAACTAAGTTTGTGCTGCAGTTTTTGATAATTTAATTCTGTGTGTTTGGATTTATCAAGGTAATGTTTAAGCTACTTCAGTTCACATATGGAGGTCATCCTTATAAGCCATTTTTTATAGACTAAAAGTTCTATTTTCACCCAGATCAGGAACTAAAACAACCCACAGTCAATTTCCATGGATCAAAAGCAAAAAGAGTATGTTTTCACTTATTTGAGAATTTTTTTTGTTGATTTATGGAGTGGTAATTAAATACTAGAATACTGTTAAAATTAAAAGCAGCTTCACTTAGCCTTAGCATTTTCATTCAGTTTACAACACCTACCCCATTATTGTTACACCTGATAGTGCATGCAATCTAATTAAACAGGGAGTTGACCAACATCCACAATTTTGATCACTTTTTCCAAATATTTCCTACTGTGTACAGTTAAGGTGAATCTAAATGTTCTTTTAAATTCATTTCAAGCCTTCATTCATGTGGCACATACGTTCGGCAGAGAAAAAGGTCAGAATACAACTGTAATATTATAATATATGAGTTGGACTTGTGACAGTCCATTGTAAAAGTCAAGTTAAAATCAGGGATCCTCATGGCAGGAAAGCCAAGACACCTGTTAGCTGCATCTCTTTAGAAATGAAACATCTCCAGCAAAGGTCTGTCCTTATGTTTGTGGATCATCAATAAGAACTTGGGAAATAAACACACAAGGTGCAGGATTTCAGGTATTAGGTGGCTGGGAAGCAGGGTTCCAGGCAAGTACAACTTAGGGAGATTTCAACGGAGAATTTTTTTCACATCCTACACATCCTTTTCAAGAATACTCTGTGGCAAAGAGCAACACGGTGAATTAATTCTTCCTTTATATTTGAAGAGTTTGACAGTTACTTAATCTTTTGTCACACTAAAAGAACTTTATGAAGCCAATTAAATGACTTTCACATGTAATTCTTGATGTAAGAACTCTTTTAAGGTCTAAAATGTTTTTAAGCACAAAAATTAAGTAACTCATTGGTTCAGATGACTCATGACAGGTCTTATTGCTTTTATTTCTGCTGGCTAAGTCAGTTCCTAAACACTGTGTCCTGAATATGACTTGACTAAAAGCAAACATTCTGTAATATTAATTTACAGTAAATTACTTCTGCAGCCAGCCCTGCTGTAAAACTCATTCACTAAGATAGCCACAGAAAGTGACTCACAAAAGAGACAGAAAGTAAATTTATCTGGGGAGAACATTAACACAGCTGTTGATTAATTTAACAATTATCTTCAAGACATAAAGATGGAACTGAACAGCTGAAAGTATCAAAGCTGGTTACATAAGGTGAGAAAAATATTTATTTTAAACACGTGGGGTGGAAGAATTTCAAAACATTTATCCTAAGTCAACAATAAAGCCCCGGCAATTATAATTGTGTATTAACATGGTATGGAAAACTGATCCTAATAATAATGAAATTCAAATAAAGGAAAAATCATAGCATTTTTCAAAGACTGAAAATATCTAAATTATTAGTTGGCTACTCTCCTAGCATCTCTCTTACTGAACCATCTCTTATATTCATGAACTTAGCACGATTTATCAGCTATCTTAAGTTACATGCTCCAAGTCACTTTCTGATACTCTGAAGTTCACAATAGATGCCATACCCCTTATGCTGCTTTTTTCTCCATTTGACAGCTATTCTATTCATTTTGAATTTCAAGATTTTCACAACTCAACATAACTTCAGTGAATATCACGCAAGTCTTCTGTCCTTTCCAGCAAAGATTTCTGCTTACTGTATTTACTTTACTTATAATGCACTAGGGTGACTAGTAAAGTTATACAGATCCTTATGTGCACCCACCTCACCCCCATCCCCACCATCATCCCAGTCCTAAACTTGACCCAAAACGTGTTCTCAGAGGCAGTTAAACCCAAGAAAAGGGTAAAAGATGACTCAGAGAACTTCTAACTCATTAGAAAGATGCACTCAAAATCATAATCCTCTCTTAGGAGCTTACCAACCTTCTAAATGTGTGCCGTTTTGCAACTGGACTAAGAGGCATTTATTTCAGCTACACAAAGCAGCAGAATAGCACAGTGACAAATCAGAGAAAAAGGACTTTTTGGCCTTCTGAGTTGTTTTGGTTTTGTTGTTTTTTTGGTTTTTTTTAACAGTAACATTTTTCTTAAACGTTCATCTGGCCTTCTACTTGTGGCTCCTCAATCTATGAGATTATCAACCAGTATAATCAGCACTACATTCTATAGCTCATTTTCCCTGAAATTTACAGCTGTGCCCCCAGGGCAGCTGATCTGTGCTGTTGTTGACTGAATTTGCACCAGCAAACCAGCACACCATTGCAGAAAAAGAAATAACAAGCACTGAATTACCCTGAATCAAATGCAAGCTGTCATCCATTAATATCAGACACCCATTTCACTGGGTCCTCACTAACTTCCAAACACATGACTCAGTGTACTTAACATTAGTGTAAAAACAGAACTGAGAACAGCTAGAACTGGTTTGGCTATTTGAGGGGTTCTGTTTTGTATATTACAATTCCCTGAGGTCTTGGCAAAACAGAGATCAAGCAATGCATCTAAGATCAAAATAGAGAGAAGATGGTGCTATTAAGACATGCTAGGAAAAGTGACTGATAACAGAAGCAGAATAGGGAATGGTTTTGGAGAAGCTAAGAAGGTCGTAAAGCTTCTAAGGAAAGGGAGAAAAATGAGTTCCACAGGTAAATAATGCAGTAAAGAGAAACTGGAAATGGTTGAGTAGAAGCAGGTCAGGCAACACAAAAAAAAAAAGGAATGAGTGATTTCAATCTATAATTTTTTTTAAAGTGAAAATAAAGACTCAAATATCAGAAAACATGAGAAGTATTTTCTGTTTCTAGGGACGGGGGGAAGACAGAACCATAATACCAAAATATCAAACCCTACAAGGTAACTGAAAAGCAGTTTTGCTCATTGACAGTTCATCTTGAAAAGAATAGGAAAAAATCAGGTATTCAAGAGCATCTCATTAATTAACTTGTACCTTGCAGACCAGGCTTGGAATTATGCAGACAATATAATGTTTGCCCTGGAATAATGAGGCACAAACATTTATTCCCTGGGCTGCCACACCTTATCTGTAACACTCTACACATGCAAGCACTTTCAATGAGCTTCAGGTGTTCAGCTTTCAATGAACAGATGTTAAGGGATGAGGACTATTCAGCCAACTTTGTAGTCTGAGGGTTATGAGGTTCTCTCATTTCACAAATATTATTTGAGTAAAGATTCTACTAAATTAGAACTTTTCAGATAGTAGAAAGTTCCCTAAAAAGAGAACTTCACTTTCAGAAAGTAATTTTGACCAAGGTTGCTTAAAACTCTCTGTTAAACTTAGTGGTTGATAGCAGCTCAGCCAAGTGGATTCAGCCTCCAAGAATAAGAGGAAAAAACATTCCACCCATGACATTTTTTTCAAGTTAGAAAATACAGTAAAAAACCAGCAATTGGATCATCTAGTATACTTCCTCTGAGTTAAAGACAGAGTCCTCAGAGAATGTTTCAGACATTACACGTTATTCACCCTAGTGCTGACCCAGAAAGCCATGAAGATATTGGCAGGAGCTACTACAGCAATCTCCAAAATTTAGTAGAACCTCAAACAAAAGGTTTTTTGTTAAGATATAATGAAGACACTGGGGACAAGCATTACTTCAAGAGAAAGAAAAATCTGTGAAAAAATTTAAACAAAGTTGTGGGTAGAAAAACAAATCGACAGAGAAACAAACATTTTTAAAAAGTTAAAGATTTCCTAAGAAAATGAATAACAATACAGCAAGAGACTGGTCAGTTGTATTAGAGAACAGAAAACTAGAAAGAATAAAGAAAGGAATAATCAGAGTTTGCTAATGCAGTGAGAACAGACTTTAAAGACAACCCTGCTATTTCTCCAAAACTTTACAAATATTTTGATCATTACCAAAACACAGTTAATTATGGTTATGGAATAAAAAGCAAAATAGGTGATGAAAAGAGGGTATAGAAATAAAAATCTTGAGGTAGTAAGGCATTATGCTTAAATAATGTTCTAGAAAAAAATACGGAATTGGGTAGTACCAGCAAGAGAACAAAGGTGTGTGTAAAGAAACCGTTTATTGGACAACACTGGAGACTAGGAAGCATAGGGTTAAAAAATAAACAAATTAACAACCAGAAAAATAAGGTTCTGGTTCAAACCTTAAAATTAGTGGGAACTAGGGAAAGAATTTAGAAAGCTCTTAGGAAATTCAGAGAGGTCAGACATTACACAGTTTAAGAAACCAGTCAACTAGACTGATCCAGTCTCAAACCCTGTATTTCTAAAAGATCTCCCTATTGCTACAGAAATATTCTGGAAAAAAAAAAGAAAAGAACCAGTAAGAAAACAAGCCCCTGAGAAAGCAGTCAGAACCGTGAATTTGTCCCAGAAAATGAAGAAACAGCTTGTACCAGAAACTGTTCCTAAACACATAATGCTGTAGTGGAAGGGCTGACAGCCACTGCCATAAGTGTTTTATATCAAACAGTAGCCTAATCTACCCTCATCTTAAAAAAAAAAAAAACAAACCAAAAAACACACACAAAAAAAAAACCAATAAAGGAAGACCACCAATCCCTTGTCAGACTTGTGTCTAACTTCTGCAGTCATATTGTCACTGACAACTCCATGGATTATTTCAGTTCCTGCTTTTCACTGCATCGTTGCTTGACACAAAACCAAAGAATAGAGGAGCAATTCCAGCACATCAGCAACCTATCTTTGTTGCAATGACTTAGACTGGTCCAAGCTGATGCCTTATAAAATGTTCCTGCTCAGTTCCACAATTCCTCCAGAAAAATTAGAGAGTAGCCTTTTGGAAGAATATATCCTCTTGTCTGAAAAGGCTAGCACAGAGCAGATGCTGCTGATGCCACCAATGACCTTAAACAACATCTATGATCTTAAACAAAAAATCAGGGCAAACATCAGCATTCAACCCAGATCACTTGATCCTTTTTCCTTCACAGTGGCAACAGCAATCGTCTGTCTCTTCCCTGGTCTCCCAGTTTCCTCTTTCCTTACTTCCCTGAAGTAAAGCACAACCTTACTAGGCCTCCATACCTACCTCACACTATCAAAGCACAGCAGAACTGTGATGGAATATATATCACTTATCTTCAGAAAGAAAAAAAAAAAAAGAAAAGAAAGGCAGCAAAAGAGCTTTGTGTGCAAAGAAAAGAGCCTAGGGCTCCCCAGGAGGCAGGAAAAGACGTTTTGTGCAATTAGGGCTATGATGAGAAAGCAGAGTCCACAGGAAAGAGGGAACAAGGAAAAGCTGCTTCCTGTTCCTCTAGCTGACCAGCTGAAAATCTCCTTTCTCCAGAAACAAAACATTTGGCCAAAAACCTTTAAAACCTGTTCATACCATAAGGACTGAACTGATAAAAGACAAATATTTTCCTGAAACCATCACCACCTGTCACCATGACCAACATTTAGTTAGACACTGAACCATCAGAGTTCTGTGAATGTAAGCAAGTCCTCCTCCATTTGATTTCTTTGCTTGCAAAATCTACTCCAACTTGGTCTTCCACAGGGCTGCAATGAAGCACTTACCTGTGGGAAGCCCTTTTCCCCTCAACCTCTCCCGAATAGCCTGGCTCCTGTCTGGCTGCAATTTTCTATCTCCATTACAAGACAGCTGATCCATCTGCAAAAAAAGGCAGTAATATAAAGTCAAAATGTTGGAAGGCGTCATATTAGTATGAGACTAGCATTATTTTTATGGAAATGCACAGTATTAGTCAGTGTCAAAACAGTTAAATGCAGAATGGAAGTTCAAACTTTTTAATAAAAAAACTGATTCATCAGCGAGAATATCCCCTACAGTTATCCATATTTGAATACTGTGTGCATTATTTAACTACACATTTGGTCTACCTTTTTTCCACTAAAAATAAATTAAGTTCACAGGGATGCAACTTAAACACATTCCACCCCTACAGCAAACTGAAGGGACAGCAACACTCAAAAACCATCTTCCAATGTTACTAGAACTTGCCTAGTTCTGCCCATGAGTTTTTTGTATAACAGGAAGAACCGTCTTGTACCCTCACACGACTTATTGCACATGTCAAATCACATGCACCCATTTGTGAGGAGTCTCTCCAGCCCCTCAGGCACATTCCTTTCACATGTCAGGCTTAACTACTCCCACTAACTTTTCACTTAACCTTTTTTTTTTAAATCACTACTTCCCTAGGAAAAACTTTCACATTTACAATCAGTCAAGAGTGTATTCGCTACAACAAAACATTCTTAGTGAAATCTTTTCATATAGTGGTAGTGTAACCTGGAGAGCAGGATGGAAGGAGAAATCAAGCAGACTTCACAGTTACAATACAACTCAGTTGACACTAAACAGACTGAATCAGCCTGGGGCTATATTGCCCTTTACAAAGCATATTAACATGGCAAATTAAAACATTCAAATGGAACCTCTCAGCTGTGCTTCAGACACCACCAAATGACCAGTTACAGAGATAAGACCCCTTGAGCCTTTGATAAGGCCCATCAAGATTAGAGGCATGCCAATCTTGGAATAACAAGTTGTACTCTGCCTCTGAAAAAACAAAATTTATACATTTTTCTTGTTAACTTAAAAAATTCCAGCACAGATACAGAGCACTGAACATTAATACCAGCAGGGCTGGCTGGCTAAGGTGCACAAAAATGACAGCACAGCTATGCTCTCATTGCTCTGTCAACTCTTGGTTCTGTTCAGCTGGGTTTTTTGTCTTCTTGCAAAGCCAATGCAGTGACACGTTCAGAATTAAAAAGGTTACCGGCAGAGGAAATGAGCAAAGCTTCAGCACTGGATAACTATAGTCCCACTCCTTTATTAACACAACATGGACAGGAGATAGGGAGCACACTTGCTGGATTTAGCTCTCCACTGGATTTCAGTACAAGCATTTGGGAGCATTGTCACTGTCTTTGGCAGGCTGGTCTAGATCAGCCTGCCATGGTAAACCCAGACTCCCTGAAAGCCTGCTGACAAGACCAAGAGGAGGGAGAGCAGGAAACCTGCTAAGTTGAAATGGCCATCAACCACTTGGAGAATAATGACTCACTTTCCAGAGCAGCTGTTTCTATAGCTTGTGGCCTGATTTAAAATTTGGATCTTTATTTTAACAGCACCACTGATGAAGGCCCTGTAGCCTTTTATTTCACTGAACCACAGACTAGTTCCACTTGGCAACTACACAAGACTTCAGACACTAGTGAGGAGCGCTGGACTGACAGACATACCTCACAGGCTAGACAGTGCTTTGTGGAGCTCAGGCTCAGCACTATTTCTGGAGGCCTGGCATAATCAGCTGCTGTCAAATATTAGACAAATGCAGGGACCTCTTGCTTTCTACAAGCATTTCCAAACCAGATATATGAAGAAACTATCTAACAATTAGATCATAACTTTTTATTTAAAAAAAAAAAAAAAGAAGCATGAGCAAATTAAACATTTTTCATGCAATTTCAGTGCTGTCTCTCTAGACACCAATTTTTACATGGACCTGATGGAGTGAGTCCAGAGAAAGGACACCAAGTTGATTAGAGGGGTGGAGCACCTCTCCTGTGAGGAAGGTCGGAGAGAATTGGGGTTGTTCAGGCTCAATAAAAAGGCTTAGGGGTGACCTAATGGTGACCTTCCAGCACCTGAAGGCAGCTTACAAGAAAGATGGAAAGGAACTATTTACAAGAGCATGTAGTGACAGGACAAAGGAAAATGGCTTCCAACTGAGAGTAGATTTAGATTAGCTATTAGGAAGAAGTCCTTCACTGTGAGGCTGGTGAGGCACTGGCACAGGTTGCCCAGAGAAGCTATGGATGCTCCATCCCTGGAAGTGTTCAAGGCCAGGCTGGATGAAGCTCTGAACAATCTGGTCTTGCAAAAGGTACCCCTGACCATAGCAGGGAGGTTGGATCTAGCTTTAAGGTCCCTTTTAACCCAAACAATTCTATGATTCTATGGCAATTTATGGTCTTCCTTTATTTACTTAAAATTATTTAACTATTGTGAAGTTACGCTGTAATGGTGAAGAGAGAAGTTGCCCATCAGGAATAGTAACTTTGCAAGATGAGTTCATGTCATTTCTTTCACTTCTAAAAACAGTGTGATCATTATTAGATAATAAAATCCTCCACAATTCTCATATCCAAGAGCTGAGCAGAAGTGCAAGAGAATTGGCACACTGCCTGAACAGTCCTTCTTTCTGTTAATAAGCAACTCTACAAAACTCAAACATAACTTCAAGTTAAAGTAAACTCACAGCAATCATTTCTGACACACTTCAAGTAGCAACAAGTGTAAGGCTTGCCCTACAGTTCATCACCTTGTTTCTTTCTACTTTCTTGTTTCTTTCTACTTTTTTTTCAATGAAGACAGTTCATGAAATGACCTCCTCAGAAACTCATGAATGCATGTTCCAGGAGGAACTGTCAAGTGCACAAACTGCTACATGGGGCGAGAAGCTGTTCTCTCCTTTCAACACTCACCCCTGTCAAAATTGCAACATACCAAAACAAGAGGAAGAATGACTGCAGAGTGACTCTGAATTAGCACTTTTGCTCTCTTCCTGCTCACTTCTATTATTTCCTCAAACGCTGACATAGACTTACCCCAGACAGGCTCCCCAGAACCAGTCTGACTAACTGCTTCACGTAGGAGAAAGAAGGGGCACAGTTGCTGTTCCTGATGTGGGCACTGCAGGCATCCAGAACAGTCCGTACAGACACACGAGCATAAATAACATCTTCACACATGCCCAGGAGTATGCTGTTGAGATGGTCTCCAAGCTTGATAGGCTAGTGACAAACAAGAACAGGGGAGACAGGAGAATCAGCTTTAACAGTGACTTGGGGAACACTCAGAAACAAAAGACACTCAACAACGTATAGTAACTGTTCATGAGACTTACTGCCTACATTATCTGAGGGCCCGTTTGAAAGTCACCACCTAGGAGGTGAAAAAATAGTGGCTGTAGAACAGGAGAGAGGCATTCAGCCTCTGGATTCAACTCCTACTCTACAAGGACCTGGCCTAAACAAGCTGCCTGATCTGTAAGGTCAGAGAACCAATGACTTTCTCAAACATTTAATGAGTAAGTGAAAATAAAGTAAAAGGGAAAAGGTTCAGAAGTTTTAATCCTTAGTTTTGAACATTCTGCCACACACAAGTATAAAATTCAAACCTCAACACAATAATTTTGTACAACCCTCTGCTCATTTTCTGCAGTTCCTCACCTCACCAATATTTTGCAGCAGATGTGTTAGCATTCCCAAATTCCAGTGATACCACCAAACAGTATCAACAAAAAAGCAAGGAATAAAACAACCATGCCACTGGTTAACGAAGCAGAGCTTTATAACTGTAGGACAACATCCATACAGTCTAAAAAAATAAATCTAGATGTGTTTCTGCTCTCCCCATTCAGTGAACGCAGCACAGTGTACGTGGAACATCCCACTCCAGGGTGAGCAGCAGCCAGTGATAACACTTGCGCTCAGGTGCCGCAGGCACTTGGGACCTGAGCTTTCTGATCTGCAACCCTCCCAAAGTGGGTGGTTACCCACAAAGTACACACACTGTCAAGCTTTTTGCATCACAGAGTGCTTCAAACAATTGCAATCTTTCAATCTTCCCTGTGTGAGCACTCTTAAGGTGAACCATAAAAAAGGCACTCTAGACCACCCTGATTTAATTAATATAGGCTTTTCCCAATCTGTTTATCACTTATAACTAATCATAAAAATCATTTATGTGAATAAGATATGAATCTTATGTTCAGCCACACTCCCAGCAGAGAAGCAGCTCATTAATGAACAGAGGCGAATACAGAAAAAGGAATTTAAAAAAAGGGAAAATCTGCACACGCATATTAACACACAAAAGTAATGCCATACACAAGACTGTTCTTTTGCCAACACTAACTCCACAGGACAGAGGATCCACATGACAACGTCCCAAAGGCAAATTCCTTCCAGGCATACCTCACCACATTGTCTTTGGGGAAATACTGTTTTATTAGCAGGTAGAGGATGCCTTCCCACTACATTACTGAGAAACTGTTGCTACACTCCTGGGACCAAAGGAAGAAATAAGGAAAACAAGGACTAAAATTCATGCCTACATTCCTCTCAACACCTACCTATTTAAAGTCACCTACTTTAAGTCACTCTCCTACTATTGTTGAATACTGCTCCTTTCATCTCCTACAAGACAGGAGAGCAATGAAAGAGAAAAGCCGTAGTATCTAAGAAAACTAGGGATTTTGGGACAGGTACAGCAGGCGTGATGAACAGGTACCCCTAAAGAGTCAGAGTTTCTAAGTTTTTTACCTCACTTATCTGCATTCAAGCAGCTACTTTCAAATAAGTACAACTGAAATCCCAATTACCACTCTGTTAAAGAAAATATTAGGAACTGAACACCTAAAATGCTGAAGTCTTTCAAAACTTTCTTCCTTAGTTTTATATATAACATCAACTAGTAGGAACAAACCTAAATCTGAACCACAAACTGCTTCTCCCACAGCTACAAGTCCATTATTAAATGCTTTTTCAGAAGCACTTAATCTTATTTTCACTCTTCTAGACATTTACTGCTAAAAGCTTACTTGGGGGCAGGGAAGGAGCATTGAGGAAGATAATGAATCACATTTATCTTCAGTCAGTTTCAGCAGGACAGTCTAAGAGTTCTGCTGAGTGTGTAAAATAATCACATTGAGCAATAACACTCAGCTCGAAGCAGTCTGCAACCATGTCTGCACTGACTGACAGGTCAATAGCAAGAGTCTACTCCCTGTTCCAAATAATTCATACCCTTTCTTGGCCATTGTGAAAGGTAGGTATTTATATGTGCCAAATCCAGACTCACGGAAGCTATGGCAGCATGGAGAACAAGTTGCTTTATTACTTGTAAAACAACCATGTTACTTCAATATTTATTTTTATATAGGCCTAAACCAAAACAAATTATTTTCTCCTTTATCAGCAGCTTAAACTATTGTCTTTCAGCCTGTGGCATTACAGGATAGACTAGCCCAGAAGTATCTTCATGGAATCTAACAGAAATATGCTATCAGCACCTTCTCCCTGCAAGACAACATCACACTTCACAAAAAAAAGCTCCAAGTATGGGAAAGAAAACTTCTGTACTATGCAGTGACTGGAACAGACTGCCCAGAGAAGCTGTGGAATCTCCCTCACTGAATCAATCCTGTGCCGTGTGCTCAAGGATGACCCTGCATGGGCAGGGAGGTTGGACCCACTGTGGTCCTTTCCAACATGACCCATTCTGCAAAATGCTGGGAAAGGCATCTTACTCCTCAATGCCTCAGTATGACACCCTGCCACGAAAACTCAAATGCAGAGTCAGTCAAACAATACCAAGTCTCAAGTTGCAGTACTAAACAAAACCAAATCTAAACTTACCTGACTTTGAGGAACTTCGTGGTCAGCTCCCCAAAAAAGTGCCATACCAAGAGAATAAATATGGACCTGCCATAAGATACAAGATATCTGTCAACTCATTGAACAAGACTGGAAATGCAAAGCAGACTTTTGAAGGAAAGCAACTAACTTAACATCATTTTGCTTAGAAATACATTTCTGGTATTTAATCTCAGCTCTTTCAAGTCCTAAAGGAGACTTTACATGAGGTTCAGAGAAGCAAATCCTAGTGCTACAAAACATGGCGTCTAACCATTGCCACATCTTCTCTGTTCAGTTTTGTGCTTTCATCTCACACTGAAGCCAGAAACCCATGTAATCCATAAAATCAGCCTAGTGTGGGATAAAGACTGCATGGCTGTGGTTTTCAAGGATCCAAGGATCCTTAGCATGGCTGGAGCAGGGGGCTATCCTAATAAGATGGCAAAGTTGGGATCAAAGGGAAAAGAAGGAAGGAATAAAGGAAGGAAGGAATAAAGGAAGGAATATAAACATTTAAGCAGTACCTTAATTTCTAACTGATATTTTAAGGTACAAATACATTAACCAATACACATATAATTAACAATTAATGTATCTTCAACGTAATACACCCATCAGTACAGTGAATAAAAGCTTTAAATACTGCAGAATTAAGAGCACAAGCACATGCTGACTCTGCAGGTGACTGTCAAAACAAAACAGGTAAGTACAGAAAGGAAGCACAGCTTTTCTGGACTGTGTAAGTAATATACACTAGTGATGGCTCTTTATACCATGTTATTAGTAATATTTATGGTACTTAAAGCAACAAATCTATCTAATAATTCTGAAGGCAATGAGCAACAGTTACAAGGACAGCAATAAATTAAAAGCTCATGTAAGTCAGCCTCTTCACCAACTAAAAGCAAAACGTCTTACTAAAATTCTCGATATAAAAATTGACAAAAATCTGAACAGATTAGGACAGGAGTCAGAAAAATGCATCAAGGATTCTAAGTTAATATCATTGCCCCATCCAATCAGAAACATTATTTTTCAAATACTGAGAAAATTGCGCTCTATCTGGTTTATTATCCATGAACCTTTCAACTGAAAAGCTACAAAGTCTTCCTTACATATCAAGATATGCCACAGCTACACAGAAAAAGGTGAATATGCTTTTACGGCAATAATGAATGCAAAAAAATCTTTTCAGAAAAAGCCAACAAAACACAAAAGCAATCTAGAAAAAGCCCCAACCAAACAAAAACAGAAGTTCCCCAACTCTTTCAGTCCCCCAATAATGCAAGAACAGCAATTAAAAAGACTATTGTAAAATTAGTTAATTCCCATTAGAGACACTGTCATAGTCCTAAGTCCGCCAGTGCTCAAGAAAAATATGGACAACGGTCAGACACATTTCTGGGTCACTCTTTGGACTCTGGAGTAGGACTTGATCCTTCAGGATCCCCTTCAATTCAGGGTATTCCATCATTCTATGACTCTGAGCTTCAACATACCCAAAGATATTTCCAAAAATGAAATGCGCAATCAGATCTCTAAAACTTGCTACTCTACTAACCTATCTGAAAACAGCTTTCAAAATAAAAGCATTTATTCAAAAATTCTAATTAATTTTTGTACTATGACACTTAAAATATATTCCACAACACATAAACCAACATGAAATTAATTTTCCAACTCAATCTCCATTCTAATTTTGAAGGGTTTGCTAACTCTATTTCCAATAAGCTGGCAGACCTCAGACATATTTTGGATTCAAACGGACTGTGTGTCTTGGAATCAAAGAGGTATTCATTTACTGACTATAATTTTTTTTTTTTTTTAGTATTTCTCCTTGAATACACTGTTAATTTATTTTAGCAAGTACAATCATAATTAAAAAGACAAAGGCTTCCCTGTCACTGTCTGATACAAGGCCTTAAAAAACAAGGTGTTTCTCTGCCTTCAGGAGCTTTTAGTAGAACAATCAAAAAGGAAAACACCAACGATTTCCAGTAAATGAATTCAGTGAACTACAGCCAGCTGTGACAGAAGAAAATAAATGTTTAAATGTATCAAAAGTTACCACAGTCAGCAAAGTAAGATCTGATTCCATGATCTAAGAAATACGAAGCCAATATATTCTTTACAAAGAACCAATGTACCACCTGATAAGAGAGTTTAACAGGAATGCAATGGGAAGCAGTCAAAAAAAAAGAGGGATGCACAGAAAAGCTATTTATCAGCCCTACTAACTTCAACTAATCAAGTCATAAAAGGACACCAGATTTTGTACAAAGCTATGTTTCAGGGAGCTTCTTTCTTCCACATAAGCAACTAAGTGCATCACCTTCCATCCAGCAATCAAGGTCATGCAGACATCAGGAAAGAAATTCACACAGCCCTAATCAGCGAGGATTAATCAGCACTGGACATGTACAGAGTACCAGCATTTGGTCATTGCCGATTGATATCCTCTGTGTTGGCATTTACAGGCCACAGAGGTCCCTCTGACTGTTTCTTTCCTAAAGATTAAGAAACATCACAGCATGGCTTTTCATAGTAACAGTCCTCCATTTATTTCAGAAAGAAAAAAAGTAGCATATTGAATACTGGCACAGAACAAAGAATGCAATCAGCTCTGACAAAGGTCACAAACTTGTCACTTCAGAACTATTTTTTCAGCCATTTTTGTACATTAACTTCAGAGTTGGCACCAGAGGTAATGTTACTGTCTTCAAAAGTGTTGTCCCTCTTGAAATCAAATAAACAATTCCAATATCATGACTACAGCATTTGGCAGCTGCATCCTACATAACTGAACCTGAGTATTCATTGATGTCAGTGTTATTTTTACTTCTCTATTAAAACTTTCAGCCCAGGTTTCTAATTGTTTAGAGTTTTGCCATAGACAAAACTGTAAATGTATTTTATTATACCATTAATTTTGACAATACGCAGGGCAAGAAGGGTGTTTAAAGGACTTGGGAGTAACTGTGGATTTTCAATAGATGATATAGCCCTGAAGAAAACTGACTACATACAAAAAGCTGCTAGAAGAAAATATTCAACACAGAAACACGTTTTAGTAGTCCTTGTGCACACAACAGCAATCAATGCCAATACTACTTTCCTCTGGAGTAAGAGCTGTTCTTCCTGGAGGAACACTGCCAAATGTCATAATTGTTCCCAGATTACAATACTGGCTGTGGCTAGCTTCCCTCTAAGGATTATTGATTCAGGGAAGCCAAGGAGATAGAAATAGCTCAGCTTCCTTTTCACTCCCGCTGCTAAGTATCTTTGACGTAGCCAAGGGAATGTTTTTCTGGGGAAAGTGTTACCATTCGCAACAAATTCTTGTCAAGAACACAGCTGAGAAGATAATCCTTTTGACTGTACCTCTCAGTGACCTGGAGGAGATCACATATACAAACCTCACCTGTCTGAACATTTACCTTTGTGAAAGAGTTAAAAAGGAGAAGTGGAAATTCTGTGTAGCCATTGCCTAAGTATGTACCTGGTCAGGGCTTGTAGAGACTCTTCCTCACAACTGCATACAACTATAATCACTGTTGCACTTGAACCAGCAAAAACAAAGTAGGAGGATCCCTCCCCCCACCCAACCAAAGAAATTACATGAATCACAAACCACGGGGTGGCAAAAAGGGCAGTTTAAAGCTATTTTGTGAAGGGATCAATAGCAAAACACCAGAGCTGTCTGCCAAGGAAGAGGCACTGTACCTTTTCAACATCTGACAGGGATGACAGCGAGTGGTTCTGCAGAACCTCTGGAGCTGTGAATGCACGCAGGTCTTGGGACACATTTTCATCAGTAAATGACACACTGCCAGATGGAAGCAACAGCAGAGACCATGGAGAAATGATGAATCCCAGAGCAGCAGGATCAGCTGTAATTGAAAAGGGAAAAAAAAACCAAACAGAAACAAAATGAAGCAATGTTGTTTGATGCCCTTGCTGGATGTTAGTTTATTATCAGCCTACATACTATTACTGGAATAGATTCATGCTTCCTTTTCCACCTGTGGTGTTTCATAACCACAACAACAACCTCAATTTAAATCACACTGGGAGTAACACCTTTCTTTTATGACTATTCTTTGCTATTATTCATACCAGCAAGCTCAGGAAGAGCCTGCTAAAATACTCAAAATCTCCTGTCCTGAAGTTATTTCATTTATGTTCCAGTTGGCATATAAAATGTTCCCTTTCTGCAGTGCACATGTCATTAAGGCTAATTCCTACAATAGGAATGGAGTCTGCTCCTATCCTAACACAACATTACTGCAGCAGCAATGTTTGGAAGAGAGTAGACAAAGTTAGTGGGGATGGAAAATACTCATTAAAGTGGCGAATAGAAGCGGACAAAACAGAAGAGTTTGGGGGCATGGAAGTCTTTTTAGTCTAAAGTGAAAAAACATGACAAATACCTGAAAATTTCAAAACAAGCACTGAAATTGCAGAACCAAAAGTAGCCAAGATATTTGCTTGCTAGGTTTTTGATGTCTGATAATACTGCTGTCAAACTAACTTAAAAAA
>VXBB01025262.1:191704-212477 GCA_013399915.1 Illadopsis cleaveri | reverse complement strand
AAAAAAAAAAGAGAAAAAAAAAGAAAAAAGAAAAAAAAAAAAAGAAAAAGAGACCATTTCCTTAAGTCAAAATATTTTTTCTACCCCTCAAAGATGAATCAACTCAGTTTCACTGAAGGAGGCATGAAGTTTTACTAAGCAAAAATAAAAGTTAACTTTTATTTTTTCACAGTCAAAAAGGCAATAGCTCTGTCTTCTGCTACACAATATATCAATATATCAAAGATCTGAGGAAACACACATTTGAATGATATGTCCTTTTCCCTTGACATGGTAAGCAAAAACAGCATCATAATAATTTCCTCCATTAGCACCACCACTAACATTTTCCACTCTCCAGCTCAGGATATTCCTACAGTGCTGGCTCCTAGACTGCTCAATTATCTTGTAATCTAGAATATTTCTAATCTCCTAGGAAATGTATTAAATTACTACTTGCAGGTATCAGGTGTAAAAGGATCTCCCAAGTAAGTCCTTCACTTTTCTGACCCCACTTCCTCTGAAACAAATGGAACAAGTGCTGTTCACTGTTGTGGCAGCAAGTTCAGATGTTAAAAAAAAGAAACAAAGATGGACAGGCCATTCCTATCATATGTAACAAGAAAATACTACATTATATAGCAAAGCTTCCAAAAACATTGTTAGGAAGACTACCTTAGTTGGCCTTTGACTTTCAAAAATGATCCTATGGGTAACTACTGGATTCTGCACCACTTCTGTGGGGATTCACCCCTGATATAAAAACTCTAACCAGGCAACATCTTATAATATTTTAAGATTTCACCTTATGAAGTCCCAACTCAGGAACCTTAAGAAATGCAGAGGCTTTATCTTACTGTAACATTTTGAGCAACAAATACTTGAAATACATAAAAACCTTTTCATATTCTGAAACATACTAAGACAAAAAAACTGATTTAGTATTAGAACAATTAACCTCCCCCCTCAATTAGTCTGAAGTCTTCTCAATATCAACAAACTTTAGAACATTTGTCCCCTAAAATTGATCCACCCCCACTCAAGAATGTTCATGACCTGAAGCAAAATTAATGTGATAAATTGTAAGTTTAGAAAAAGGAGTGATTTTGCCAGGCTCATTTTACTGACTTTTCCTCAGCTTCCTCTTTCAGTAGCTTATAACTAATATAGCAGATCATAATGCCTACATCACAACTCCAGGGAATCTAATCTATTGTTATGAAGGATGAAGATAAAACAATTACTTCTCCAGTTCCTTCCTTAAGGCATGCATCATAAACCAAAATAACTATCTCAAAGCTCTAACCAGGCAGATATACCTAAGGAAATACTTTTTAGTAGCATTACTCCAACATGTTTACACCATGGATAAAAAAAGTAGCAAAGATGCAATGCATCAAATAACCAGCAACTATAAGAAAACAAAAGAAACTATTTTCCAGTGATAATATTCGTGTCATCTTCTGTTTAGGCTTTTAGAATAATTTACAAGAGCAGTAAGGGTAACACACTCCGGAAAATATTGAGGAAAATGTCAAAAAAAAAAAAAAGGAAAAAAAAAAAGAGCTTAAATCCCTTTTTCTAAAAGCACTGGAATTCAGGATATGGCACCTAGTCAATTTTCTATCCAATAGGCTTTCAACTGTGCTAGAGCTGCCAGCCTTCTGAGTTAACTCCAGAACTATGTAACTCGGTAACGAAACACTTGTGAGAGCACAGCATCTCAAGCAGGGCCAAGACAGAGACAAATAGCGTGGTCTTACTTAAAGTGAACTGGGTTTAAACACAATAACAACAGAAATAGTCTTCAGCTACAAAGCATCTGCCGAACAAATGAGAGAGGAAAAAAAAGAATCCTTTATGTGCTTTAACAGCATACAAATAGCCTAAGATAAAAAAGACCCGCCACATTCTAAGAGACATGAAGACAAATATTTGAAATGGATCTATCTTACAATATTGATGGCAGGTAATTTTGAATTGCCAAGCTACAGTCACAATTCAAGTCAGTCCTCTAGGATCTTTTTCCCTCACTTCTTTCTTAGGCCACAGCCAATAGCACAGGACACACGCACAACACACAAATCTCTAAAAAGCACAGAACAACCCAAAAATATACACAAGCTTTTCAACACACATCTTTGCTTCCCTCCATAGCCCTCACTAAGACAAGTAAGATCTCTCCTAGAGCAAAGGAACCTGAAAATTTGTATGCTCAGGTCAGGCTGGAGGCAGGCAGACCACTGACTCACCTGCAGCCTGGCCAGGATTATGCCAGCACATGGGACCACTTCTGCTGTAAATCCTCTCCTCCTTGAGCTGGTGCAGCATGTCCCTGCACGCCTGGTGTGCAGGGCAAGCAGCACTGCAGCGTCTCTGCTCCCTCTCCCTTTGGCACAAAAGGATAGGAGAGCTCTGATGGGACACTGAACCCCTTGGAGAACTGAAATGTACTCTTGCCTGATGATACTGGAGCAAGAAACAGGGTGAACAATTAGTTTCTGAGATCAGTTTCTGTTCCTGAGCTGCCCCACAATCAAACACCACACTACACTGCCGTGCTGACTACATTCAGCAGAGCTCTGCAAAGAATGCAAGGAGTCACTGAGCCTCTTTGGTGTGAGTAGGGTGGGTGGAGGAAGGGACGAGGAATAGAAACTAAAAAATTTTTAAAAGCCCAATAAAATTACAAAAGCACAATCTCTTTCCTTCTTGGCAACCAAAAGATCAAATGTCACCAGACGATGAAAAAAGCAAAGTCATTCCCCCACAGTTACTGGCAAACGGAAAAAGCAATTATTTCTCGCCTGCCAACAAGGACGAGCTAGGAAATGAGGATTTGGGTTTTTACCCCTTCCTGCTGCATTTTTCCTCTTGTCAACCAAACCAATCCGTTTCCTGCTCCACCCCAACTAGGTCTATGACTACTTTGGACTCACCACCAGTCCCCATCAACACATTTCACACTTTGCCTTCCTTCTTTTCATTACACTTACTCAAGCAAAGCAGCTACAGTAGTTTGACTGTCAACAAGATTTACAGGTCCCTGAAAACCATAATCTTCCTTCTTCATGTCCACTTTCAGATGACATAACTTTTCTTTACATAAATCATTTCCCATATGCAAAACAACATTCAGCTTGCAAAGACTCTCTTTCTTTGCTCAACCTTTTTCATACCAGACTCACTTTCCTCTTCCTTTAGATACATGTCTCCAAACTTAAGGTCCAATTATTTTCAGAATCCTCAACACACACTTTAGAACAGGAGTGGCCTAAGTGACATATGAAGGCTTTCCCACTTTCAAGTTCAGATAAATCTTTTCCAGTTAAACCTAGCAAATTAGAGGGACGCCTGTTTTATAATTCTCAGCAGCAGCGAGCACAGCATTCTCCTTATGCTTATACACTCACATTTGAGATTACTTCAAAGACTTGTTCCTTGACCTCATGGAGTTCTGAGTGCAAGATACAGCATGTCTGAAACAGCTGATACACCCTTCCAACAACAAAATAGTTATTGCAGATAATTAAACAGATGTAAGAGAAGGGCAGGTCTGGTATCGGCCTTTTCAAATCTCCAGATTAATCTCAACATCACCAGTGCAACTGATGTCAGATCTGCAACTGAGTCCTAGATTGTCTTTCTCCTTCATTTAACAGCTTGTAATGTGCTGACAAAACAGCTACCAGAGCTGATCTTCTAAATTGGTGATTAGCAACTGGGCATTTCAATCTAAGCTTTCATTTTTTATAATGATAGAAATAATTTGTGAAGTATTTTTAAGGAGTTCAACATCTGTTGGAACCGTAAATACAATGAGGGATAAAAATATGCACATTTCTGCATCTGTAGCTTAATCGGGCACGATATGATATGCAATTAAGCATGAAGACAATGGATTTTCATCCTGTGCTTCTTTTATTCAGCGCTTTGATGGGTAAGAAGATAGACTCACTAAAAGACATGCACAACTTTTATATATCAAGAAGTCATCAAATCTGTAACAGAAGCTTGTTTTGGACATTTTTTCTAATTTCCAGAAACTAGCTTAAATAAGAAATTAATTGAAGGACAGGTTCTCATTTGTCAGAGTGATAGCAAGATTCCCAACTTGAAACAAACTACCAAAATTCTACCAGGATAACATATATAAATAATTATTTGGGCTGGTAATTCCTTTAAGTATCTGTGGCTCCTGGGCTGGTGTTGGGAGGCAACAGATGGCAATTTAAGAGCTGGCTATTTCCATGGCCTTTTATATCTCCCTCATTTCAAAACAGCTGGAGCACAGACTGTTGAACAATATGCCTAATTTAATTTTTTTAGGAAACAATGTACAAAACACTCAGCAAAGCTTGTATTTTGTTACAGAACAGCATGTTCAGGGACTCCAGGACTCTGGACAGGGAGGAAGAGCACTTTTGAGAGCTGGTCAAAGCTGAACATGCTTTGCATGTTCATCTTACAGATGCTAAAACCTTGACCTATCTCCCTCTGCCCAGGAGTGATCAGTCAGTTCTGAAAAATTTTGGAAACTCACCCTCTGTGTAGCTCTGCCACACCATATACATGGAAGAAATGGGTCTGAAATTTCACCAAGAAAAACAAGATTTCTTTAGGATCCCCCATTTGCTACAAGTCCTCCACAAATAAAGAACAAAATTGAGTCAGACAAGCCTACAGGAACCTCCACATTTTCTGTTCCTGCATGTCAACACCACCCTCATAAGCCAGCATAGAAACTGATATTCAAGATGACAAAAAAGTTTCTAGATTACTTTGTTAGTGAAGACAACCTTCATTAAAGACTGTCTGGTTATCCAACTCTTGCTGGGAGGAATTAGATTACCTTTATCAACCTTAGCTACACAGAAAAGCTCTTTCATTTGAGTGTCTCTTGAAGTGCGTTTTACCAAAGGCTATATCCCAGGTTAATTAATAGCATGCAACTGAAAATAGTCTGCTGAACCAGCAGAAAAACAACTCAATAAAACAGCTTCATCTCCAAAAAAGAGACAGATTCTTCTGGCACTGATTTTATCTGAATTTGTGTTTTGGTCTTCATGGATAGGAAGAAGATCAGAAGCTTCTGCCACCTTAGCCAGTCTTGGCTGGCAAACATTCCCCTGCCTTAAAAACACATATCAGAAGTCCTGGGGCAGATTTCTGTTTTGGGCTCTCATCTTTCAGTACTTGTTCTTCAGAAGGAGGGCTGAATGTGTTGTCATTGTTGGTGCTTACATGCAATCTTCATAGAGATTATGAAAAGTTTTCTGTACTACTCTCAGGACAAGAAAGAGTGAGCTTTAATTTTCAGTGGAGACTCCCTTCTGGAAAAGAATTTAGGCCCCAGATAAAGTTTTAAGTTGTTTCACTACTATGTGCTCATACAACTGTGATCCTGCAGGTGGATTAGAAGATGGAGCTCCGTGTGTCAATTCCTGCAAAGTTTACAAGAGTAAACCTCTAATCATTCCAGATCCCTCTTAAGTCAAGGTCTTAATAATCTGTCCTCTTAAAAGAAATAGTTCTCCTGACTGTCTCTAAGAGACAACAAAGAGTCAAAAAGAGGAAAGCAGATGCCAGCTTTCTTTTCTTTGCAATATGAGAAGCAGGAGGATAGGTCAGTTGGTCAAACTCCAACAATAAACTCAGCATTCCTAACAGGGAAAGCACACATGGGTTGTGAGAACATTGCTCAAGGGAAGAAGGTAAATTTGAATGGGATGTCAAAACTACCTATAATTCACCTGGCAAAAAATATGTTGGAGAAGTTGATAAAATTCATATTTGCAAAGGTAAGTCAAGTGTGATAAGCAGTCAGGCACCATACAGCAGTTTCTGCCCACATCCGCCTTCTCTGGAGCCTGTGAAGTATCCAACAGAGACCACTCTCAGAGGCTGTGCAATGCGTAAGACACAGCCAGTGTCTGACACAAAAAGATTGTCTAAACTAAATCTTAAAAAAAAACCAGCCCAAAACTACCTAAATGTTGAATCTTGATAAATTTCTAAATCAAATACTTGCAAAAGATACAAAATATTCTGCCCCAAATAACAAAGATGTTGCCCTTGCATAGTAATGTGGCAAAACAATGACTATTTTCAAAGCGCGAGCCTTTGATTTTTCATAAATAAAACTGAGTAAGCTCACATATGCATGCTTAAATAAAAGGGGATGACTCCCCATAAAGGTGCTGAAATACTAGGATGTATCATGGGAACGTATACCTTATCTGAGAACAAGTTAAAAGTGTTACTGAAGTTCAATATGTGGTTTAAGCATTTATTGCTATTAAAAAAACAAGAAAGAGGGGGAAGGGCGTTAAGGATTTGCAGATTTTAAATAAAGGAAAACACAAGGAAGGGGGAAAGTTCCACATTCAGACCTAGTGCTAAAATGTGCATTACTAGCAGTTGTGCAGATGCTGAGCTTGAAGACTACTGAGGTGGGAGGGAGAAGAAATACTTCTACTCCTTTGAAGTACAAGACAACACTACATTCCTCTCAGTAACTGTGTAGGTGTTGCCACTTGCATTTTGGGGAATCATATCTAGCTCTCTGGTGGATTTTTCTGTTTTTCACCTTCGAGACAAAATCCCTTCAGAGCACAGTACTGTACCCATTTCTATGTCCCCTTCAGTACCAAAGTGTTCCAATGGTCTCAGACTCATTTATCACTTTTTTCCTATGTTTCCATCTCACTTCAATGGGTCTAAAATAATTGAAGTTATCACCACAAGAAATGGGATGTGCCATAGGTTTTGGCAGAACATGAAGTGATGGTTGAAAGCAACCTTTGGGCTGGGGTGCAGAGAGGCATTTACCCAGAGACAGCCTAGGAGCAAGGTATTGTTTGGGTTTAGAGCCTAGAAAGGAAAAGACAGTTTCCTTATATGGCACGTTAATATAACTAAGATGTTCCCAGTTCTGTATCAGTCTTAAGAAATGCTTACCTTTTCTGAATAGCTCTTGAAGGCTCTCTGCACTTTGATTCAAAATAGCCCATATTTCCTCTTCTTGCAATGGTCCCCCCCGAACCTCCAGAGCCTCTGCTAGTGACACATGCATGTTACCTGGGGAATAAACAGACCGATGTAAGACTAAGTAACATCTTTTCTTCTCCGTGCATGCAGTATTCAAGTAGTAACAACCCTCGGCCACAAAACTTCTCCAGCATTAACAGAACCCATCAAACATAAATAATAAAAAATGTTCCCTATGGCGATAAAGAATTTTGAGCACTTACTCCAGAAAAGCTCAGGTTAAGAAAATAATGACCCCTATTAATATTGTAGGCTCTACATCCATAAATTCAACAAGCTGGCATTAATCCATAGGCTGTGGGCAAGAGCTTGCTCTGTTTATAAAGATGACAGATCAGTCAGTAGTTACAGATTTATTAAAACAAATAAGCTATTAACATGATTTTGAAAGGTTGAAGTCACTGAAGCTGTTGTTAGGAAAGGAAGCTCTTCCTCCTTTCACAGGGTTGTTAATAGCATGTCATGACCATATTGTGAGAAGTACTACCAGAAACTACGCACACAAGCAAAATAGCTATGGAACTGGTAGCTATGGAACAGCTTCTCCTTGCAGCTAAAAAACAAAATACAACTGTTAACAGCACTCTACTTATTACATACTCAGAAAACAAATAAAGGTTATGCTTGAGTATTTTTTGAAAGAGCTAAACCATTTTCACCACACTACGATATAATATTCTGTTGTCCAAAACCATTTGAAAACTGAAGAACTGAAGAAAGCATCCCTAAATATTCTGGTCAAGCAAAACTTCATCTGTCTGATAAGCTCAGGAGCAAATAAACCATGTGTCTGCTTAATTACTCCAGTTTTCTATGGAATGTTCTCAGATTGAGCACTCATGCCAATTTATATTTCTGATCAGGATGCAGTTGCAGTGGCTTCTCTCCAAAGCCCAGAGAATAAAATCTTGAGGCAGCGAGCCGTAGTGAGAGCCTGAGGTATACTGTTGGTCATCACCGGTAAGTTTGTTATGTCTCAAAGGCTCCAAAGCTGCTGCTGGAAATGGAAAATACAGTTCCACATGCAATGTTCATGGTCTGGAGACCAGTAACTGGTATTAACAGTTTCAGATGACCCAATAGTACTGCTGGAAGCTCCTCCCCCTTCCTTTAAATCACCTACCCAGAGCCTCCCCATCACACCATGCAATCCTGGCTCAGGTGTATGGATACTAACCTAACAAATTTAAAGAGGGACAGGCTTACAGGCTATATTTAGTTTCCCAACTGTCTAGGGAGCTCTATGCCTTCCATGTGTTTTTAATTACAGATAATCAGGCCTATACACATATAATGGCTACATAAAATGCTGAATATCCTGCAGTTTCTAACTGAAAACATGGGTTTTGACAGTACTTGCTAAAATACTAGCCTTTTCACCCAGAATTCCATATAATACTGAAAATTTACATATTGCTGGCTGCTTTTCAGCACAGCTTCCTTTTCCTTATTTCACAACTTGCCAGTCTGTAGCATTCAATTACTGTGCATATTTACTAAGCCACATATATTTTCAACCGTTAATGTTCAAAAGTCATCATCAAAAGACAATGGAAAGGAAAACAAACTCAGATCACATTTAAAAGAAAGATGAAATCTGAATTCCCAAAGAGAAAAATAAATAAACCATGAAAAATGGAAACATAGGGACTAATGCAGACTTGTAATAAATGGATGGAAAACCAGAGAAAACTGTGCTTGCAGTCAGCATGAGATTCATATATGCCAGGCACAGAGTGACTGTCTGGTCTCACTGTTCCAGGAAATTCTGTGATTTCATGCCACTGTCTCAAATTTCAGTAGGTACATCTAGAATCAGCTATCTGGATTATTCAGATTAAAAGATCTCATTTTCTCTTAGGGACTAAAAATACATGAATTGCAAATGAAAACTTTCTGTGATAAATATTTTAAAGGAGAATGCCAAGCATAAGAACAACAATCCCCTCTCCCCCACCTCAAATCCTTCTCTGCCACTCCCCTTTACCCCATTCTGCAAAATGGTGCATCCTTTCAGCTGTGATTAAATAGTGTGGACTGTTCTGTAGCAGATACAAGCCAATTCCCTATTTAACAACACAACAGAGACCCTAAGTGTGTCTGCTGAAACTCCCAAACACATTACATCCACAGTAAAAGAATCCTACAGCAAACAATTTCTTGATCACAGTAAGAAGCAGTATGAATATACACACCCAGCCACCCAGCCCTTAGCTGTAGCAGTGCAAGCAACAAGATCTGTTTGCATTTTACAGATGGCAGGAGCTTGACAAATAAAAATCAAACACACAACACAACAAAACCAAACTATTTCAAACTGATTTTGAAAGCCCAAGCAAAATCCATCACAAAATCAGTCATTACAAGCACAGCCACATGCAAAACGTCACAAGCTGGGATTTGAGTGGGATTGTCATTGAAACAAATCTGTTTCAGTAACTTTCTGGTAAGTTTCTCCATAACTTTTCTTCCTCAAAGTTATCTTTAAGGTGCAGTGCTTGTCTGTCTCAGCAATGGGCAGACCAACACCCTGGCTATGAGGATTAAAGAACCTCCCACAAAATGATTCTCTGGCACCAAGGAACCGACTGAGGGAAGCTGGGGTGAAGCTGTTGGCAGGAAAATGCAAGGCCAGGTTTCTCCACCTATCCAGCCCACCTGCCACCAGCCAGGCACCAATTTGGAGCTGACAGTGGAAGTGCCGGGCTCAATACATACTTCGACCCCGCCAGTTTGTTTGTCTCGGATGTTTTTCACAAGAAGAATTTAGCAGGGATGTTGACATTTGCAATGCATAATTCCTCCAAATTCGCTCTCTCCTTTGATTCTGGGAACCCTCAACAGTGTGTGGTCCTTTGTGAACACAGAAATGTAAATGCTGGATACATGCAAAAGCTTTTGGTTCTATGCAATACCCAAACATTATGATAAATTGCAACATAAGGACTATATTGAGAAATTTCTCTAAGAGAAAAACATTTAAAGTTTTTGTAGAATACCATATAAAACCATGCTCGGGGCAGTCCTTGTGTTTTTCAGCGTTCCAGGCTGACTAGTAAAGAAATCTAGATGCACTGGTGAAGTTTTCTATGGACTCAGCTCATGTCAAGCCATATTTCTTGCAACAAGTCCTCTCCCTGTCTCCTCTTCATCTAAGGAAAGCAAGATCTGGAATCCTGTGCCCTGTTCCTTTCACTCCTGGTAATAAGGATGAACAGATCAAAGAACATTGAAAGGTGCACATTCCAAGGACGAGTTCACTTCCCCTTTTCTTGGGACAGAGTTATGATGGCATCTTAATATGAGGCCACAGAGAAATGGGATCAGGGTAGGCAAATCTCAGGGTTAGGTGGTATCAGCTCCACACAAACTGCTAGAGCATGGATTACCCCCACACCCAAAGCTCACATGAGATCACAGCCACAGCACATCCAGACAGGGAGATTCACACAGCAGAGAGCACAACACAGTGTAGGAAGGCAGGACAAATTAAAATAGTTAGCACTGGAGGTGCATAGACATGAACCTGACAGATTGCTTGTTCTGGGGCAGAATTTACTCCCAGACCACACAGGAATACTATTTCCACAGGAAGGGAGTTGCATCCTATGGAGGCAGCTTTTATGCTCCAGGACAAGAGAGTAAATTCAGGTGTAAATCACTTGTATTAACAAGCTCTGAGTGCAATTTCTCAGCACCATTCAGCCCTAAGCCATGCAGGCAGCACAGTCAGGAGGAAAAATGTTGCCTAAGCCAGAGGCCTCTCCCATATCTCAGACACTTTTTGAAAAGGGCCTGTCTACCTCATGAGGACCAGCTGCCAGCTCCTCCCTCTAGACAGACAGTTCACACACTCACCAGTGAGTGGGATGAGGTGTGTGAGGCTCTGTCTCTTGCCTGAAAACAAGCTCAGTGACCTCCTGGCTTTAAAAAAATCTCATTTTAAAGTCCCAGCACCCCTTGTTAAAAGCACATCACCTATGGAACATCCAGACAGTGGCAACCCCACGAGGCACCCTTCCACTTGCTCTGTCCCAAGTAAGAAAGAAAGCACAACAGGAGCAGCCCTTCACACTGAGTAATTCTGTCAAAATTACTGTTTGCAAGGTATATACTTTGTTCCCTACCACTTACAAAGTCTTCACAACCACCTCACTTTTTAATTGCTTATGCATGCAGAAGTTAAATGCTCAGAATTCTCATTTCCCCCAACCACCACCATTTTTCCTCGCAAGTTTTGCATTTTAAATTTGAAATTGAAGGTCTCCAACAGCAACAAAGAATTTGGAAAATTTTAAAGGCCTACTCTTTCCAAATTTTATTGATCTGTCACAAGCCAAAATATTAAGAAGCTATTGCCATAACTGTGATTATTAAAAACTGAAAGACTGTAATACAGTAATTTTAGTCAAAAAGTTCCTAAAAACAGACTAAAAGCCGAAAGGCTAAATTGCTTCAACTGATGCTTGACAACCTGGTGTTTTGGTTTTAGTAACATACCCCTTGGTTTTTTTCCTTGCCTTGTGCATCAACATTTTCCCCCAATGTTGTAACTTCACAACAAAAACTTTTAGTCAGAAACTGTGCTTTAACATCAGCTAACTGAAATGCCTGCGCTACCTCACACTTGATATTTCATAGGAATACAATGCCAACAAACATGAAAGGCAGCTGCTCTAGGCATTCACTTTGCAGGTGTTTTTAGAAGTGCAAGAAACAGCAAAAAAAAATCTAGAATACCAAACACTGTTAGAATTTCTCGATAATCATATAAAATACTCTGATATTTTTATCCTTTGACAAAGGGATAAAACAAAGAAGAGACAGCAAGGCTCTATATATGTACAAAATACTTTCCAGGGAGAAAAAAAACCACCTTATTTGTCCCATATAATGATAGCTGACCTTAACTGTCCTGAATATGAGCAATATTGCACCCTTGCTCCACAGGGAAACCCACTTGGGCAAAAGGTAGCAGGTTCTGAGGAGACTTTCCTCTTAGCAGATGAGCCAAGAGCCCCTTCTTGGCCTCTCCTCTGGAGACATAAATGCCTGGAGGCAGAAGTACATTTAGCAAGGCAATTCTATCCAAGAGAATCTCTTAAAATTCCCCTTTCCTATGCCATGATTAGCTGCCTGAAAATAAAACAATGACACACTCATGCAGCACTCACTGACCATGAAGTGCTTTCTAAAAGCACTTGACAGGCACAAGTCTCAGTGACACTGAACTGGGGCTAGACCTGGACAGAAAGTCTGGCCTCTCCCATTTCAGAACCTGAACACCTGAAGCCATTACCATGCCCTGTAATTTCAGAATCCTGGCATCTATCTTATTTATTTACATTGGCCCACATCTTACACCCCCAAACAAGATCTGGACTACATATACCAATTAGTTTATCCCCAATAATACTGTTGCTGAAACTGGGCTGAAGTGCAGAACCCTGGAGCCAAGTTAGAAAGCCTTGCACTTCAGTAATCTTTGAAACGTTGTTTTCAAATCCACACATAAAATGTGGTTTCCTTATAGCTGCAGGTCCAATTTGCATAGACTTTCCAGAAAATAAGGCATTATTTGCAAATAGTCAAGTCAAACATGCAATCAAGTCAAATACACAAGCTAATGAAGTCAACTGTGCTTAAAGAAATCTTTTTCTTTTCGAGTCCTGCTCTCAAGTTAAGTACTGCACATTAGTCTCAATTACTGTTTTGAAGGATAAAGAAACAAACCTTTGTGTCACATCCACTTTTTAAATTTCTCCTATAGATACAAAGAGAGGAGGGCACAGCCCCACAATATCCAACTAACATTTCCCCTCTCATTTTTAAAGTATTTAAAAAGCTGCCAGAAATGAGGTAAACCAAATTTTGGGGGAAAAAACCCACACTCTCATGGTCCTTTTCATTCAACCTGTGACCTGATAATATTACCTTCTCCTTCGTTTTAGAGAGATCAGCAGAGATTAGTATTACCACCCAAGTATTTCTTCCCTCCTCCTGTTATGGAATAGATTAGGTTCTTCCACTCACATATTTTCCTCCCGTATTCTCCTCTTTCTCCCCCGTAGGCAGACAGGATGAAATGTCAGCAAAATAAAAATCTCATGCTCCTGGGCAAATCCTTAACCTATACCAAGAAAATGTCTTTGAAATTGCATTTCCTCTTCAAACTGATAGCTTGCTGCTTGAGCTCAGAACTCCCAAACACGTAACAGAAACTAGCTCAAATTTGTGAGAAAACACAATACGAAAACACTGGCAGAAGTATAAATCTTGGCCCTTTATTTGAGCATACACAGATGAGATGCTAGCATTTCTCCTCCCAAAGCCTTAAATCAGTAGTATATTCCCATGTCTGGAAGACAGAAGAATGTGACATACTGAGAATCTTGGCTCACACCTCCAGGACAAGCAGTGTTTATTTTACTCAAAAAGTGCTTGCTTTCTTTCCTGGAAGGTGGAAAGAAATCAGCTTTTGGCATTGGTCTGAACACATAATGGAAGACAAGCAAGGGTTAGTGTTGCCTCCCTCCTTTGCTCTTCTGTCTCCATCACCAAAACCAGATAAACTTGTTTATCTGAAGCTTCGTGTTAGGCAAACTAGTAAAGCCAGTCCAAATTGTACATAATGATCATGAAAGTCATGTTTTCTAGGCAACTGCAGAATGCTTTTTTATACATGAGGGTAGCTGATGTTTCACATTTGATATTAAAATTTTATTCAGAAGAGTATATAATTATCACTACAAAGTAAGCTTAATCCACATAAATCGTAGCATGACTCTTGTATCCCTCTCTTTGTTTAATTGTCAGTGTAAGATTCTTGGGCAACTCCCTTATTTTGCTGTTGATCTGCTCCACCTCGGAGAGGGCAGGTCTCCTTGATACATTTCTCATACTTGCAACTTTCATTTTAATTGCTAAGTAGGAGCAGAAGACCTGTGACTAAGGCAAGCTTTGAGAGAAAAACCAGAAATTTCAGGATTACAAAGCAGCTTGGCAATAGTGACACTTTTTAAACAGCACATGAACCAGTTAACACCCTCAATTCACACGTAACAAATTAAACCCTTCTAATGACCTGAAATAACCAGAAGCAAAAAGGCATCTTACTACAGGGTGGAGTGATGATGTGCTGTCTGTCAGACAAAAGGCACTAAGAATGGCATCTCCAGCTTCAGTCCAGCAGTTATTCCATTGTTTCATGCGAGAGACACGCATTCCTCACATACTGTGGAAAGGTCATGACAGAAGTCTGTCCTTACAGCTCTCAGCCCAGCTGAAGAGGGAATGAAAGCTTTTGTCAGGGGAGCAGAAATAGTAGCAGGCACCTGATTTAAATGCCATGGAGCCACTAGAAAGCATTATTCTAAGTCAGTAAGTACTGCTTCCCACCATCTGTGACATTCTAAAGCTATCTACAAATAAAACACTGGGGCTCTGGTGAGCAAGTGAAGGAAGCAGTGAAAATTACTTAGTCCAGTGACTGCTTTTACACTCAGTACATTATTTTATAACATTATTCATAATCAGTTCCCAATGTTTGAGAAGAGTAATGCTCAAATATTTAACACCAAGATATAAATTGCCACAGACTAGAAATTCGGTGACTCTACCAATAAGTTTCACTAATGGATCAACTTACTTTAGAGTAGATTTCTAAAAGCTTAGCTTAAGGCCTCTCCATGGTAATGAAGTGATAACTTTTACTACATCAGACAAATTCTCTAGTACCAAAGGGCTCAGATTCTGTCAGAATCCTTTCAGTCTCAGTAACAGAGAACGGTATCTTCCTTTAAAAATGCCTCTTCTTGGTAAGGCAGTCCCCCTTGCAGTAACGTAACAATCAGTGTCATTAAAGTAGCACAACTGGATCAGCAAAAAAGTAAACCAAGTGACTAAGAGTTCTCTATTTTCTTGGATACTCGAAAGTCCTTCAGACAGGTACAAAAATAATAAGGTGCTACAGCACTGGGGGGAGAAGGGAATCATTAGCACCCACCAACCTTAGTCATAAAGAAAAGTGCCAGGTTTGCAGTATATTTGCAAATAATGTAGAAGTCAACATACTCTTAAGTATAAAGACTGACCCTATCACATGTTATTTTAAAGCCTGACTTTAATCCTATATATTTACATCCAATCCTACCACAAATGGCTTTTTAGGCTGGTAAGGTGAGAAAACTGCATGGTTCACTTGGGTTTTGAGATTTCCTTCTTTCATGGGAGAAAGGTGGATCTGGGCAAAACAATCTTTGTCAGCCTCATATATTTGACTAGCAGACATTTTGGGAAAAGAAATTAGCATAAAAGATATAGCATATCAAAGCAGTTGTTTAATAGTTAAAAATGACCTCATCTATGATACTAATGGAAAATGCACTGGATTCAGAAATAAGGTTTGTGTTCTTCATTTGGAAGCAGCATTCTTACATACGCATGAGAAGAAAGAGAGCTGCTGACTCGTGTACTCAACCAGAAAACAATCCTGGTATTCAGAGGACAGTTCATGCTAACTAACATCTACCTCATGTCCTGCCTGGAAAGGAAATAATATTCGATAATGGAGATAAAACTGGCTGAATAACAGAATCAAGTCTGAATGACATCTACCTGCATCTGATTCCTCCAGCAGTGCTTTACCTCAGGTGTATACAGGTAAAGGAGCTGCACTGCTACAACACCAGGATTTTTTTGTTTAAGCACGCATTTAATTTGAGAGCTAACAAACTCCCACGTGGATCACCCCACCTACCATATTTCTACTAAACTGCACTTGCATGTGTGGGTTTTGCTATGAAAATTAAAAAAAAAAAAATCAAACCAATTTAAAAGTTACTACCTAGCCAGCATCTTCTGCAGCTACTCATTCCTTACAAATACTCCCATAGCTTTCTTATCCAATGCCCTAAGCTGAACTACATCCTCACACACTTTTTTTTCCTGCCTGTGACTTGGTGAAAATAGTTGATGAGTGCAAATAATTACTGATGGAGAAAGATCATCTGGAGGGTCTATTATGCATCAAGTCTTCAGCCTTTGATGCTCAAAAAAGTAATATTCCCAGCTCCTGGAAAATTCCTTAAGAAATTACATATGCTCTACAACACAGGCAACACCACAAGCACCCAGGAGTTGGAGCAAAAAAAAAAGAAAAAAATAAAAAAGTGTGTCGTCTTCTTAGATGGTTATAATTTCTTAGGTTCATTTCAGGGGGGAAAAAAAAAAAGGGAGATATGGCATAAGGAACAGAACATTACAGGGTCTGCAGATAGATGACACCGTGGATATCTCATCTGTGAACTCACCTGTCTGGGAGCAAAGCTATTATTCACACAAAAGATGACTAATTATTATTGTGAAAGTCTGAATTTCTAGCCTGAAAAACAGACAAGATGGAACAGAGGCCTACATTTCAGCTGTCAAGAACTGTAAACACAAGATAATCTATGTCTCCAGGACCATAGCATAAGGTGAGAGAGTCTTGCTCTGCTTTCCTGTAAGTTGAAATAAATGCTAATTCAAGCACAACAGTGAATATCAAGTCTTATTCAAAGGGTACTGCATTTTCTTCACTCTTCTGTAACAGAAAAAAGTAATTTTGCTCTCAGACAGAGAGCCTCTCTAGTCAGACACAGTAGTACAGGGTGCAAGATTTATACTTTTTATATGCACAACAATATACTTTAAAATGCCTGTGATATATTATCTTCCTATTGGGTGGATAAGGTTGTAAAGGGAAAACTTTTACAAAGATTTAAGCAGGGGGAATCAGTGACTAATCTTATAAAGCTACTTCATACACTTCCAGTTGGGAAGCGTAACTGACAATACTCTAACACCTCATCAGGAAACATGACGTCTCCAAGGGAATGGCAGAGATGTGATCAGGCAGATGGCTGGATTTTACTTGTCCATGCTGCCTCAAATGAAGGCAAGCTGATTCTAAGGAAATGAGAAGCACTGGCAAATGCCATTACATACCTGGCTCTCTGCAATTTATCTCTGTCAGCCTTCAGGAAGGATGTGCTTTTTACAGTGCCCACTCATGTTGAGAAAGAGTGTGCATGTCCCCACACATGCATGTGTTACCCACTACCTATATAAAATGTGTGGGTGCATGCATATACTCTGTATAGACCAAATATTTCACTTTTGTTTTAAGTTTCTGCTGAAGGACAAGAGAAAAACCCTGAAGGACAAAGAGAGCTACGAACGGGCAGGAACACTGATCTGTTTTGAGAAGTCAACATGAACTACCTGAAAGCCTTGTTAGAGGGTCCCTAAAGCCTATTAAAGGTTTTGCCTATGGCAGATTTAAATAAGATTCTGTAAGCATTTGGAAAAACAGACTTGATACCAGCAGATGGGCTGCAACTCTAATAAGAGCTCTCCATCTGTCCAGAAACCAGCTCTCCACTCTACACACACACAGAGTATTGCAAGTGTAGCACCAGCAAGTCTTACAGGGTAGAACCATTTCCTGGAACGAACTTCAAAAATATCCATCATCTTAAAAAAACCCTGTCCTCCTAAGAGACTTCACAGCACTTCCTTTTCTCCATAAACAACTAATTTTCCAGAGACAAAATAACCTATTCAACTATAACCTATAACCTATTCAACAGCACTTAATTGCTGTTCAAGTGATAGGAAAGATATTTTCCTTTCCTGAAGTGATGATGAGCTGAAGAGCAGACTGTTGGAAATTGTCCTTGAACAGGATACATCTCAGTTTTCCCTGCAGTAACTGAGAACCTGTCTATGCAATGTCATTTAGGTGACCTACCAATAAGGTCCGACATGCCTTACATGAAACAGTATTTGGTTAAACCATAATATAGAAGATACCAGACCCCTGAGTTAAATGCACACAGTGCAAATGTGGTGGTCTCTTCTTCTACCTAATACCTGTTTGTCCCACAGAAACTGCTCCCACATCATCAGGTGATCATTTGTCTTCTCAGACTGCAAATCCCTTCTTTCTCCACCTCCTTCCATACTCAAGCACACAGAAATGAATTTAAGACTAAAGCTGTGCTTATTCTCTGCATATACACCCCCAATTTGCAGGGCACTTAGAAATCCAAGAGTGAGCAGAAAATATGCTGTGTACTCTTCCATGCTGGAAACAGACCCACTGCCCAGAATATGGAAGACAAGCTTTACATGAAGGATATTATTCCCTATGGGTTCATTATAGGATTCCCCTAAATTCTGAAGTATCCGCTGCAGGTGTTTTCGTATTTCCATACTTCCCAAGTTCTTCAACTTCCCTGTTAAATCTATTATTAGCAGCGTCTTAAAGCACATTACCCACCACCATCTTGCAAATACTGAAAAAACCCTGGATTTTAGAGGCAGATTTTCTTTATCCAACCATCCACAGCTGATCCATTTCCTGCAACTGACAGCATACATCAAAATTTACCTATTTTTTGCCCACTCACCTCTTAAGACGTGGTATACACCAAGTACTGAGAACAGTATATTCTGTGTGACAACTATTTAGCAGCATGTCTAGAGACAGCCATCAGTTCAAAGATTCCACATAAAACCTGAAGATTTTTTGTCAGAGAAGTTTGCTTTTTAAATGAGCTCTTTATGGAGGCCAAAACCTTCCCGAGCAGCTTATACCGTCTAGTTTAAATCCTGCAATTAGGAGGTTTTAGCTCCAGATTAATTAGTAGACAAAGCCACTTGAAGACTTGGAATGCCTATGGTTAGGAAATCATGATCTTCCTTCAAAACATAAGTTGACACAGCACATATGGCTTTGTGCCAAAATCATACGAGTTAATCAGAACCTGACCAGTTGAGTCCCTCAGCCTGCCACTCTGCTCCCCACACTTCAGAAAAATATATAATTATATACTGCATGATTCAGTATGTGTTTACAACTGAACAACTGTGAAATTGACTGTACTGCCCCTTGAACAAATTTCTAACACACACCTAATTTATGATTCATCTTAAATTCAGCGGTAACGCATGATGTATTCAGTCCTACAGCCACGATATTCTCCATGGCTTAACTGCCCTCAAAGGTGGTGAGATTATCAGTCCTTTTCCTGTTAGGTGGGAAAACTTGGCATTTCTCTTTCACAAGACATTCATCTACTTGCTATTTCTCCCCAGCTTCAAATGCTTACCAAGCTTATGGTTTCTGTGCCAAGAAAGTGAATGGGATTTGAAGTGTAAAGAAAGACCCTCACCAGAAAGAACATAAGCTTCAGTATCATCTGACAACAGCATGAAAAACCTGCAAGAGTGATTTCTACAACTCCAGTAGACCTTCCACACAAAACAGACTGCCTGATCTACAGCAAAGACAAATAGATAGTCGGTGATGTAACAGATTTGATTTAGCTTCACACATCATAATGGACAAAGAACTCCCATCTGATCACTATCTGCACTCCATAATGTTTTGGTACTTGGAGAGATTACAGGACAGAACAAGCTACAGAAGATGGCATTGCCAAAAAAACAGGAAAAACAAGACAGCAGCACCCCCTCCCATGACATAATACCAAATCTGCTATCACCAAAGAACTCCCAGAGTTCTGGGAAGTTTTGCCTTGTCTGGATGATAAACATTCATATTAGAAGGACAAAAAGCCATATTACACCCTTGGGCTGCATAACAAAGGCAAACTTGCAGAAACTTTTTCTCTACAGGCCTAGAAACTGAGAGGGAAGTGATTCACAGCATCATCCTTCTTTCCTTTTCTTTGAAGAACATTCCTATGAATAGTAATGGCAAGCTAGTCAGACTGAGGACATACACAGGTACTGCCCACATACAAATTATATTTGCTGTATTGGAACAGAACCAAGCAGAAGGTCACATTAATCTCTGAAGCCACTGCCCAATGAGGGATTAAGTGAAAGCAGAATAGAAGGATAATATAATAGCACTTGAATCTTTTATTCATACAACTGGACCAAAGGGAGTGAGACCAGTTAAAGAATAGATCAATTTTTGCTGCCTTCACAGTCAATTTGATGATACTGTGTACGACAGGTTAACTCTGTAACTGCACAGAGACCCAAGGAAACAGTAACTACAACAGCCTAAAATAAAAAGAAACAGACCTAACTGACACACACACAAAAAAAATCTTCCCTTCATAACATTGGAGTTCAAGTCTTATATAATCTAGTCTGTATACAATATACCAACATGTATTGCCATTTATGTCTAGAACTTTGACAACAATCCAAATTTTCTTCCACTCCTGAATTTAGTATTTCAATTTTATTCTTGCAAACTTAAGAAAATGGGGATGTTATTTAAAGAGTATTATTTACGTTTTCAGTAGAGCATAAACTCCTAGGAGAAAATTCAGCTTCAAACATATTTTCACAAATCTGCATGAAAAAAACGTGGGCTGAACCTCTTCAACTCCCATTTCCATCTTTCATTGCTAACTAAAGACTTTAAAGATTATGCATTCATACATCACTTAGAAATTTCAGAAATGTAACACTTAAAAAACACCACTTGGAGAGTAGTCTGAAACAGATTTCAAAACATTCAAATGTTTCACCAGCAGTTTCAAAACATCCTCCCATAAACTTTGCTTACAAAATACTGAATTTGAATGAGAGTTTATCAAACTGGACCAGTTGTACTGGTTTACCTCAAGATGCATACACACTTAACCTGACAAAAAGTAGTAGCAGCAATCAATGAGAAGCATCAAGTGTTCACCACTTAGAGAAATACCCAACTTGG
>VXBB01025262.1:180270-191656 GCA_013399915.1 Illadopsis cleaveri | reverse complement strand
CCCAAATTGGTATTAAAATAAAGAGGCAAGGAAGGGAGGGGAAAAAAAAAAAAAAAAAGAGGGGAGGAACAAAATTTTACGGTCTTGAGATGGAAATCTTAGAGACAGGAAAATGTATTATCTTAGTCCACAGTGGGAAGTTATCCACAGATTCCCCACTGTGCACAAAAGCTGGAACCAAGACTTCATCACAGAGTTGAGAGAGGACAGAAAGTGCGCCTGCACTAAAGCACACACAGACTGTTTTAGCCAAGAAAGAAATACCCAGCTTACAGACAAAGGAGCAGTCAGGAACATTACAAACTCTCACACAATAAAAATGAATTAAAAAATCATTATAGATACCAAGCCCTGCTGGCAAAATTAAGGGATTCAGTGGACCCTTAATAATCAATTCCAGAAGAAAAGTACTTTTTCCTCAAAAAATTGCTTTATCACTAGATTTTACACTACTGATCCTTTTTCATCCATGTACTTAGACACTGAATATTAACCCAGTTATTCAGGGGGAAATAAATGTATAGAACCATTCCCAGCCTGCAATCTAAAAGGTGTAGATTAAAATTTTGAGCTTTAGCAAAAAATTTAACTGAAGAGAGCTGGCATGAACCTAGCTTTTGCTTCCTACCATGCTGATGAGTGATTTCTCCCATTTTCTAGGCATCTTTTACAATACTTACTTGTATAGAAGTTGTTGTTAGACTCACCCTTGATTTCACCATCAGTCTACAAACAGGTAACAAAAAATTCCAATTTCTCCCATTGGTAGTTGGGAGTGGGGAAAAAAGGAAGGTGAAGGAAACCCAAACTTTCCCAACCCAGAATTCACACACAATTTACAGTTGCTCTATATACCCAGGTGCCTGCTGGTGACTAAGTACAGCTTTTTTCACACAGCAAAATCTGAATTCCACAAATTCTTTGAAAAGAGTTGGAAGACTTTATACCTTGATGTTCCAAAACTATTGTAAAAAGCAATCACTCTTTTAAGATGCATATTACTTCTTGGCACAAACATTGTGTTGTCTGTTGCTAGGTTTTCTTTTTAACTGGCATTTATAGCCCATCACTGAAAATACATCATAAGCCTTGAAATTAATGCTGTCTACATAAAAAGTAAATATATATATATAAAGCCTATTAAAGTCTAGACAGGCAATAGTTTCTCTTCCATTTCTCCAAAACCACTGAAGAGGGAAGCATAACAAACAGATTTTGCATCAGCAGAAGACTTCCCAACCAACAGTTCATATTACAGTGAAAAGTTATAATTCTGTGATCTTCAGCTCTTTAATATTCTCAAAGCAAAGGCAATGGGTGGGACAGAATCAGCGACAATTAATGTGTATATCAGAGTTCAGTTAATGTCAAGCACAAAAATATTTTCTATTACATTGCAAACTATATTCTGCACTGTGCAAGCACCAGGGAAATTCCCACTACCACGTTAAATTCAATTGGCTGATTCTATTCTGCTCACTAATACTGAGTAGTGGAAGACAGAAATTCCTCCAGTGTCTGACAATATCGCAAAACTAAGGGCTTTGTATTGAAAAATGCTCTTTTCAACTATTCAGTGCAAGGCCAAAGAGCACACACTGCACACATGGTAGTATCAACAGTGCATAAGAATCTGATGTTGAAGGAAGCAAGAACAAAAAGAATGCCTCTTATTTTACAGAATGAACTTCCTTTCTTAAGTAACATGTTTCTCATCTGTAAAAGGAATCCAATTATTTATGTCTCCACAAGTTCATTTTTGTTGTACTTTTCATGTGACACCATTTAGAATGACAGTTTACTTACATATTTTACCATTTTACGTAGTAGTGTATTTTCACTTTCCTATTAAATTGTGGTATCACTGAAGTGTTCCTGTCTTTCTCCTCTCTTTCTGATCAGCTACTTTCACTCCAGAGTCATATGCATGAAAATTAATTCCCCTGATAACTTGACCATCCATCATTGAATCTGTCCTTAAGCAATCTGAACAAAAGGGAATACAGATTCCATGACACAAAGGATGAAAAAACCAGGAAGGAATTGCAGCTGGAAATAAGACAGCTGTTCTTCTCTCAACATCAAATCAAGCCCAGGGAAACACACATGAGCTCCAGATCCAGAGGCAGATCACAAAAGAAGATTTCTTATTAAGCTTTTGGGCTTTTTTTTTTTTAAGGGTTTAAAGAAGTTCTCTGTTTGGAAGAGCGTCCCATTTCTGCGGGTTCAGAAACTGAAGCAATGTTTTTAATACAAGAAGGACTAAACTGGATCAGGCCAGCTCTCCCATCCCCTTTGCTGGCAATCACCAGTTTATTGAGTTCCTGAGCTCAAGCTGCACAGTCAAATCTAATAGTCACTAATGGTCTCTGTTCTGTTAACTTCTCTAATCCCCTTCTGAGCACATTTACACTTTCACTCCACATGACATTTTGTTCCAGTAACACAGCTGCAATTATGCAGTTCACAAAGAGTATTTTCTTTTGTTTGCTGTAAGACAGCAACTTCTCAAATTTCACTAGAAAAGAACATACTAAAGGTCTTGAAGGACCCAGTCATGCCTCAAAGATGCCTGACTTTTACTAAACACCAGTAAATGTTTGCAGCTATCAAAAAGAACAGAAAATGGTTTCTTCCAACAAAAGCAATAAATCTTCCAGCATACTAAATATTTTTTCTTCTTAAGGCATTTCATGGATATAAAATTGCTAAATTAATATAAAACCATTTCTAGGATTTTCATTAGTATTTTGTGACCAAACAACAAAAACTCAGCTTAAAGTTTCTTCCTTTACACACATATTCCTCAAATACAGAGGATAGAACTGGATCAGAGCTCAACAAAAAACAGAAAATATTTTTTACCAAAACCGTTTGCCAATAGATTGAAACAAACTAACGTGATACAATGGTATCAGAAAATCTCTAAAAACAGAAGTAATTTTAAAAAAGACAATATTTATATTGCATCACACTTCTGAAACACCCAAGTCTTGTGCCAATCATGGTGAGCACACACACTTTAAATTGACATAAAGGAGCTTTACACAGCTATTTCAGTAATTCAGTTCTACGTGTTAGCCCATGTGGGTAAAGCTCCAGGCTGATTTGGCTGTTCCACACGTGATAACCTAACTGCAAAGCCACTCAATAAATGAGTCTATATTTCTGATGAAACAAACTTTCAGCACTGCCAGCTAGCAAATCTTTTATAATCAGATAATCTTTAAGTTCTTTATTAAGGTCATTCAAGGGATTCAATGACAGGGCACACTGAAAAAAGAAGCGGTTCAAAATTTAAGGTTCTTTACTATTAGCTTGTTTTGCTAAGCATTGTCAGATTATAGCATCAGAAGAAACCTCTTTCAGGAAATCTAGGTCTAAAGTTTTGGGGTTCCTGAAAAACTTACAGCGTATATTTCTTATTAAATAAGAACCCCACCCCCTTCTTTATCCCACTTTCCTTTTGTTCCAGACTGTGTCCTCCTCCAAAAAATAATGGTTTTCTAACAGTTTTCACGAGCTAGAACTTCTAGGTCAAAATCTTCTACGTGCTGTACAGGTAAATTTCTTATTAAATAGGTCACTATAACAAGACTTCCCAGATAAACTTCTGATTTCCAGAGTCTGAACAACCTTACAAATAAAAAGGGGTAAGAGGATAAATAGTTCTAAAAAACTTACATAAAAACAAGCAAGCAAACAAATAAAAAACCACAAGATAGAAATCAGACAATTATTAACCCTTGAAGACCTTAAACACAAACACTAAGGTGGGAACACCAAGAGTACTTGCAGCTATGAAGGTCTGACAACTCATCCCAATCTTTATGAGAAAGAAACCTCAGCTCACAGAAGCCTCCACCACCAACACAGGAGACAAGGACATTCTTGCAAAGCCCATAAACCTGAACTAGAGCGAACTGAAGGTGTTCCAGCACATCTTGAATGAGCCCAACTCCTTCTTTCCCTCCCTCCTCTTCTTTACTCCACTTTCCTTTTGTTCCAGACTGTGTCCTCCTCCAAAAAATAATGGTTTTCTAACAGTTTTCACGAGCTAGAACTTCTAGGTCAAAATTTTCCACGTGCTGTACAGGTATTTTTGCTACCTTGTAAAATAATTTCTTCCTTTCTCAGACACAAGCCATTTAACAGCCCACAACTGCTATTCTTGTACAGAGCACTATTAATCTATGGACATACAGACAAATACTGCAATGTTTACTGCAATGTTATGTATCAATGAGGATGTCAATAGCATTTGCACTTCACTTTCATCCCACTCAAATTTCCAGTGAAGTTAGTAGGGAGAGCCTCATTCTTCAGGGTGTATCAATTCAGAGGCCAGCTATAAATTTTATGAAGTACTTTATAAATACTATAAAGTTATTTTTATGGAAAAATACCATCAAAATTTAAGTTTTCCCTAGCCTGGAAAAATTTTTTAAAATATTTCACTGGATTCATTAGATGTGCCATTATTTTTTGCTGCCACTTTCTGTACAGTTTTCTAACACTAATTAATAAGCTGAATGTGCAAGTGTTTCTGAAGCTCTGTCTCTCATGGTTAAGAGGAAAGCCCTGCAGGTGCAAGACACTGGTCTAAGAACAGAAAAGGTGATTGAAGATACATGAAAACTCTAAAATACAGAGTCTATGAATGCCAGACAAAATCTCTTTTCTCCTAGAAAACTACCCAGGATAAATCCTTTACCAAAAAATGCACAGGGAGCTTATTAACAAATAAATCCCTGCGTAAGTACTGCATGCATACAGGCAGTACTCTCTTATTTCCCAAATGTCAAATAAACGTGAAGAAGTCCAATTTCAAGACTTACAGAAGTTGAAAGCAAACTGGCTTCAGAAGAACAAAATGAAAATGCACCTCAATCACTGAAAAATAGTTAAAGCACACTAAGGCACTTGAAAGAAATACTATAACAAATCCTCTGAAGGAGAAGACAGTACTTATCACCTGTTGAAGCATCCCATTTAAGGAAGTTACACACAGTCTTTAATTAGGCTGCTGGAAGGATAGCTCCACATAAACCTAACCACACAATTGTCCAGTCAGTGACACATACTACAGAGATGTCTCTCGAAGCAACATGTGTGCTGTTCCTCACTGACATTAAAAAGCAAAGCATAAAAGCAGCACTTGGACCATCATATTGACCATTTGCTTGCCTGGGATTCAAATTCCCAAGTTAATTCATTGAAGGAAAATACAGCTGTTGCACTGACTTGAGAAAAGAGAGCTATTATTCCACTGGTCATAATCCGAGAGCACTAGGAGGAGATTTTCCACCTACTGGTTTAACAGTAAAGGTACTAAACAGCAAAACTTCTGCTCCATTTCCCTTCTGTAACTTTTCTCTGTTGAAACACTAAATTCTGTGATGAGAGAAATGGTTTAAACCAGTAATAACATAATGCTGGCCCTTGATGAATTGTGGTGAGAGAAGAAAAATCAGCAAGATGTTTTACAGCACTGATACCCTGATGAGCAAACTAGGTAGAAAAGTTGGACTATCTACATATGATATGGTTAAATATCCACATGCTTCATTTTTTTACCCCTCTATTGCTTAAAGCAATATCCAAGTCCAAACCGACCATCATTTAAACCAGGCATGATTTTGGCAGGAAGTATAACTATTTCCAACAGCTGAAGTTTCAGACTTTATTTTAGCTTTCTCTTTAGTCCATTCCATGTTTTAAAATAACAATATATAGATGTGGTTAGCAGAAAAAGTCAACAGTCTCATCAAGAAAGATGGAACACACTCAACACCAAATAAGGTTGCTTACAAGTTTGAAATTTTGTAGTTAATATTTCAATAGCAATGTTCTACAGGGTAAAACAGACCTGATTTTATGAGTCAAGTCCTATTACCTTTCCCTAGTGACTCTAAGAAAACCCTCGAACCATGTGCATCACAGGTTTGTTGGGGTGGATTTTTATGCCCTCCATTCATGTCTATCAGAAAACTGGGAAAAACACAGTGTAATATGCACATGCTATTGAGATGCTGAAGAAATTAATATTAAAAAGAGAAAAATCTTCATCTGAAACATAAAATTAATCACTGGGAACCAATTCCCCTGTGCAAACAAGAAGCTGCAAATGAGAGTGTCTATACCCATAGAGATTATGAGATAAACTGTGTTCTGTCTGTACTCAGCAATAACTTACAAAACCTTTGCACTGAGTTCCTCGGGTTTTTTTCTCTACCAGGGTTTGAGGGCTTGCCCACTACATGAGCAGAACACTGGCTGTTACATGAATAAAAGTAAAGACAGACTATAGAATGGACACGAGACTCAGAGAAGCTTCCATCTCCAAGCATGCAATTTGACCACAAAAATTATTTACATTAACAAATCTGTATGCCTTTCAATGCCAATTCTGGAACAGCACTTAAGTCAACAAAAAATGCAACAATTTCAACAGCATTGGCATAACTATGCTACTGCAATGAACTAGTACTTATTGTCAGTTTCATACAGCACACAGCATGGTGCTAAGATTCCAACACACAAGGATATCCTGGAGCGTGCCTAGAAAATTACTGTCATCTGCCTGTTAGAGGACATCAGCCGCATCTGTAACATATACAGATGTAGGCAAAAAAGCTTTAACAGCTGTTGTGAAACTGGATATGAAACATACAAGAACCCAGTATTTCCACTGATTTATCCAGCTTGCATTATAATGAAAAGAACATCAAAAAAATTAGGAATTTGTATGCTCTAATAGCCTTCTCCCCTCAACAAACAAACCGGCTTTCAAGGAAAAGTCTGATAGGAAAAAATCTCTTCTTAAGTTCTTTTACTTGAAAAGTAAACAGGAGTGTTTCCTGACAAGCTCAGTGTCAATTTCAAGCTTACAGCACAAATATAAATATAAATATGTCACCTGCAACAGCGATGCTCAAGAAAAGTCACCCATAATGACTTCCAGCTCCAGATCTACTTTTCTAAATAAACCAGACTTCAGATACACCATTTCCAATGTACCTCTCTGCATGTGCCTGAAGCCAAGTACCCACACTATGTACAAATACTCAGAGAAGATGTCAACACCACATGAAAGCCATTTTCAGATTCACTTTCAAAAATGAAAGCCAGCTCTACAGAATGTTCCCACCCATATTTCTTCCACAGATACAGACAAATGCTCTTTAGGAAGACAAAATCCAAGAAACATACACACAAAAAATTTTTAGCCAGAGTTGGATAAAGAAATCACGAAACCCCAGAAAACCATGTCCTTTCTCTGACAAGGTAGAAGCACACAGAAATTAAAAGTTTCAAAGTCTACTAAAAAGCATGATGTTTTTGATAGTATAAGATTAGTTCATGAAGAGGTTTGTGTTCAGTTCCAAACTTGTGCTCTTCAATTTTCATAGTTTTTAGGTCAGTTAGTTCTTCTCCCTGAGCTTTAATTTTAGCTGCAAAACACAAGATAAAGCTTTCCTCTCTTTTCCAAGTGCCCCATCTCAGCTAAATTAATGACCAATTGCTTGAAGTAGGAACCAGGAGCTAACACAGCACCTAGTCCTAAATCTGACATTAATTACCCTACCACCTGCAAATCCTTAATAATACTCAACATCCTGCAAAACTACTGTATTCCATATAAATACCAGCAATCAAAAATCAGCAGTTTTAATACCAGGTCTCCTTTAATTCTTGACATATTACTTGCAGACATTTCTGTGGTGTATTAAAATTTACACATAAAAGGTAAAGGACAGATGAAACCCTGAGAACAAAGCCTTCCCACATCTGTTATTCTTTCTACAGAGCATCACAACTGGAGCAGATCTCTATCCTAACCAACTGGATTTCAAATTCACAGGACATATCATTGTCCCAAGGCAACCTACTCCATTACTTGCCTTTTATGAAAGCATTTTAATAGATAATGATGCACAAAGAATATGCCTGGTTCCTCACCAGGTATTTAAGTGGCACAGGAGAAAGAGAAGCCCAGATGAAATAAAAAAGGCACCAAAGAGTCGTCTTGTGCCCTTCCCATCTGTAAATGCCAGGCTTCCTTCTCTGCACTTCAGGAGGAGGTGGGGCTGGGAAACACTTCTTTCAGATGTTCCACCCTTCTTTACAGATGCACAGATTTCATTAATAGTTAACTGGCGACATACAACATTAACTTACCTGGTATTCACAGCTTTCCATCCACGCTTGCCCCATGGTAAGCAACAGCTCAGGGCAACTGCTTACAAATATTTTCTGCACCATGACACCCTACACCAAGACTTGCTTTTCAATCTTTTAGTCTCACTGACTAGCTTGCTTTGAAACAGTAAAATTCCAGTCAATTTTTTTCCGTAAGCAGAGGAAAAAAATTGACAGACTGTTGAGCTGATAACCAACACTCCTTCCAAAAATGCAGTAATATTTAATAGTCTTAGGTTTAACAAACTACTGGCAAAATCACTTTGAGTTTTACCGCTGGTGGACTAAAGGTTCTAGGCTTGTCATGCAAGTAAACTGGAAAGCTCTTCCAAAGAAAATTATCCCCCTTAAAGAGCTGACCTTACTCTTGTTCAGGTTAATAAGTCTTCACAGGTGCTCTGGAACAATCACTACAGTGGCTCTTGAGTGCAAGGTTTCCTTCACCCTGAAGAACTTTGAACAAGAGAATGTCAACATTAACAAGGTCCTCTGGGCCATAATGTCGTGTATTTCAACATATAAATATTTGAAGCCATTTAAGTACGGCAGCATTCAGAGACCTCAGTGATAAAGAAGAGCTTTGTGAAACTGACAGGTACTTCAACAATAAACTCCATTTAAGAGTCTGCCCAGTCTCATTTTATCTAATTACTTACCTCCCTTGCAGGAATAGCATGCTATTAAGGTTTGCTGATTAAGATTTGAAGGCACTTTGAAGATTTATTGTACCATACAACCACTAATTATTATTGTTCATACCTGCATTTGGTTAGGAGAAAAATAGCTATGTGCCAAATAATTTCTGTTCCACATGTAAAAATAAGAATATTTGCCCTGCTGTGCTCTTTAAAAAGTGAAGAGTTAAAAGACTGCATTTTTACTTTCAGGCCTTCTCTGTGATAGTCAGTCTGCACGAACCATGTGGCTGAAAAAATCCCGCCATAAAGGGAAAAAAAAAAGCAAAGACACTACAATTTTCTGCCACCAGCACAAGTAACATTTGTGTCCTGGTTGCTTCCCACTCTCAGGAATGCAATCTCCTCCCTTTCCTAGCCTTCTTCAGCACTTCCCTGCAAGGCACTGAAAGTGACAATGCAACGCACAAGTTACAATGCTATGCACAAGTTATCACAGGCTCATGATGACCAGTCACAGTGGCTATTTACCACTTATCCACACAGTTCATTTTTACTTTCAAAGGCCTGTGAAGCTATAAATAGACTATTGGGTCACATCCTTCCACCAGGCTCCGTTATCCTGGTGAAAATACACACACTTATTATGCTTTAACATTCTGTCCAACCTCTTCACACAGATACTTCCTTGCTCTTCCATCCACTCAAATGTCCTTGAGCCTGTGATTCTCATAGCCTTCAATTCCACTCAACAACAGTCTTGGAATTAAAGCTGTTTTTTGCTTTTGGGTTTTTTTAAATTAATTTGTTAGAACAACACCCTGTGATACAGCCTGTCTCCTTTTACATCTGGTGTAGTCAAGTGTTTACTTTTACTGCAGCTTCAACTTAAAAAAAAAAATAAACCACCACACTCTGACTAGGAAAAAATCAATAAAACCCCCAATGTAAATAAGGTTCATTTTTTTTATCATGCACAGCAAAAGAAAAAAGGAAGGAATACATTATGTACCTTTCCACTCACCAAACAGGGCTGTTAGGTTAAAAATGAGTAATAAAGTATCTTTGAAAGTTAGACTGTATATTTTTCTCTCTCTTGCTGTCATTCTCTTATCTCCTTAAATTACTGCTTAAATTCTAGAACTGTTCATGGAAAGACATGCTTGTTGGTAGATAAAGAAAAGACACTCCAAGTGAAACACACCTGCTGCATGTGAAAAGCTGAACAGATATGTCCCATTGATAGCACTAGGAGTGGTAGCAAATTCTGTTGTAACTGCACTACCAAAGGATCCTCTGACTAGATTTACGCTTTCCTCATCAGTACTTCTTGCACAAGACCCAAACTGTTTGTTTTCTCATTTGTACCTCTCTCGTGGCTGATTCTAACTCTTGCAGAAATGTCTTCAGAACCTATTTCTGGCCATCCAAAACTAGACTTGCACAGGCAACATTCGGTAGAGGCCTGATGCTTAATGTGAACACCGACAGCAGCCCTGCTCTGGAATGGGTACTAAATAACATCATTTCCCCAACCCGAGCCCAAACAAATGACCTGGGAGTCATGACACCTCGGAATATATTCAATGACAGCTTTCTCACATGAAGTTCAACCCTCAGGAAAACGTCTGTGTATTCTGACCCAGTTTCGCTGCACAGTTTCCCAAAACACATCCTCTTCCCTGAAAAGGTTTCAGGAACTGATCACGGTTACTGCCCCAGCTAGTTCCACATGCAAAGACTTTCATATTCCCTTCTCCAAAACTCACACCTTAATAAGATGGCTAGACACAGATTACCTGCAACCAACCTTACAGTTTCCATGTCCTACATTTACTTCTGATCCTACCTACAAAACCAAACCGGTTCCCAAATGTTTCCCTAGTAAACAGGAGGGGTACAGAACAGCTCCTGGCGGTTCCCTATGAAGTCACTGCCTTTGTTGTTTTAAACATGCAATTTAAAGAGAATGACACAATCTAGAATATGAGAGAGATTATCCTGCGGTCTGCGGAGGTGTCGATTGCTAGGAGATAAAAAGCCAATGAAACCTACGCTATTTCTCATCACCGGCCAACAGATTTATCCTTCATTTCTGCTCCTCCAAAAACGTCAATGAGGAAAAAGTTTCCTCTCTGTTAACAAGTCCGAGGGCTGCGGGGGCTGCTTTGTTTGGCTGGCGCAGGCAAACCCAAGCCCTTCCCGACCGGCAGAGTGTGTCCCGCTGCTGCCGAGCGCCCAGCCCAACTCCACGGGACCCGGGCTGGAAGTGCCGGTGGGAGTACCAACGTCCCCCGCCGCTGCGTGCGGCCTTTCTTCACCTCTCCCACACCCCACCCGGGCCCTGCCGCGACTCGAGAAGCGAAGCCAGGCGCTCACACGCCCACCGGCGGCCATCCCTCCGGGAGAGCCCCCATCCCTCCGGGAGAGCCCCGCTCGGCGGAGGCCGCCGCCGGGATCGCTGCCCGGCTCGGAGCGGGAGCCGCGCACCTACCGCCGCTCTAGAGACGCCCTCCGCGCTCGCAGGGCGACGATGGAGCCGAGCAACG
>VXBB01025262.1:0-179136 GCA_013399915.1 Illadopsis cleaveri | reverse complement strand
CCGCCGGGATCGCTGCCCGGCTCGGAGCGGGAGCCGCGCACCTACCGCCGCTCTAGAGACGCCCTCCGCGCTCGCAGGGCGACGATGGAGCCGAGCAACGTGGAGCTTCGCCCAGAGCGGCCGCGCAGGGCTGCGCTGGGAGCGCGGAGCAGCATCTCCTCCCCGCCGGCCACCAGACCCGGCGCGGAGAGGGCGGGAGCGGCGGCGCTGCCCGCCCCGCGACTCCCTCCTTCCCTCCGCATTCCCTCCCTCCCGCTNNCGTTCTTGGCCCCAAAGGCGTTTTTTCGGTTTTGTTTTCACTTTTTTTCTTTTTTTTCCCTCGGGGATGGTCTGGCTGCTTCCAGACCTTGGTTCTTCAGCTGAAAGTCTTGTTCCGCAAACTTGAACAAAAGCCTTAATGGCAAAGCTTTCAAACACGATTGTTCATAGCTGTCAGACAAATTTTGGTGAGGGAAAGGTCCACTTGATGAGGTGAAAAGTTGGGGGAGGGGGGGGGCTCGTATTATTTTTTTTTTAAATTAACATTTCTTTTTCCACTTCGAATGTAAAATCCACTGTGGAAACCCACTGCCCACTTGTGCAGTGGAATTGGAGCTTCCCCCATGGGTTCCTCTGGAGATTTTGTAGTAGCTCCCCACTTTGTGGAGATAGACTGTGGAAGAAAATAGTCACAAAATAGCACTTTTACTTGCAAAGAATAATGCCACCAGAGATGTGGCCCCAAATTCGGGCTGTGCTAAAATGAACTTTCAGAATGATAGTCTGAAAGAGTCATTTCTGTTTGAAAGAAAATTATTTAAAAATTTGTGAGAACAGTTGCTTTAGAGTAAACAAAAATGTTTGACTCTGTTTTCTAGCGAAATACCAATTGCTTTGTATTAACTAAAGTATTAAGGACTCAGCATAAAAGTCAGTCTGCCATAACTGATAGGGACTTTGTGTAAGTCATAACAGAAATAAAGATGAGTAGCAAAACAAATTTACATAGTAAAAGGCTACGGTAATCGGAGAGATTGTTAGTTATGTAATTTAAATATAATTTTCTTGTAATACAAGTTCTTTATGTTGATAACTATCTACTTACATTTTAAGGTGAACTGACTATATTGGTATCCACATTTCCAACAGGAGCTCATTTTGGTCCCTGTACATTTATACATTCTATGGCACCTCCTCTTTCTACAGGTCACTGTCTCACTGAAAGAGAATTTTTTATAGGTGTTAATGATCTGTAATAGATTTTATCCTAAAACTCTGCTTCCACACTTCAGATCAATTCATAGTGGCCCTAACCCATGCCAGTATATATTCTGTCTTCACTGTACTTGAAGATAGGCCACAGAAAGAATTCTTTTTAGGAATATGATTTTTTTGCAAAGATGCATTATTAATTCAAGGAAAGAGAATGAGTGACGAGGGACTTGGGGATGAGTTAAAACCCAACCTACATAACCAGGCAATACTGTATACGTGTACTAGAATATGGCTCTGAATATAGAAGTCTCTTCCCCAGAGAGTCACCTCTCTTAAAAGACTGTAAATTTGATTGTAATTTACTTTCCTCAAAAGAAGATTTAGTTCTTTGTTCTTCATTCTCCTAATGAGATCTGTTTGGGACAGCATTTTCCTTGGCCTTGTAAATGTATGTGAATGCCTTGACAATTATCACATTAGACTATTTGATTATATTTTTAATTAAACATCTTCAACAAGGAAACTTGGAGCTTAGGATCAATGAAAAATATAATTACCATCTTTACCTACTGTGCATTTTGAAGGGATGCAAATACATGGAAAACATTGCCTTAACTTTAGAAACTTCTTACATCACTGACTGAAAGGAAGACATAGCATGTTGTGCTCAAAGACTGATGCCTTGGAATGCCTCCACTGTGGAAAAATGAAATGGCTTTTGTCAGTGCGGTGCTTCTGAATCTGTTGTGAACACAACACATTTGCTGCAAAGATTGACGTTCCAGCACTTAAGAGATTCCTGAGTGTGACTTTTTCCTTACCTGTTCAGAGAAAGTTTCAATGCTAATCAGAGTTGCAAACGTTAAATTTTCCTCTGAAGTGATTGTCTGGCAAATAAATGTCTTCCAATTACTCCACCATAAAAATCTTGCATCATTTACTTATGGTTTATGTTTAATGTAATGCAACTTTGCTTTAAAAAAATGAAGCCGATGTATATTATCTACTGTTCATGTTGAAACTTCCTTAAAAAAAGTTGGGTCGCTATCTATGCCTAAACTGGGATATTCAAGAGCACCTCCAAGTTCCTGGTTTGGGCTGCATGTCTGGCCACACCTTGACTGTGTATTAGGATAAAACCTGTACATACACTAGACAGAACGGTCCCTTAAGCTCAAGAGTGTGGGCAACTGAGAACAAAAAATTGTGTGGCCTGCTGCAGTGTACATGTAAAGATCACTTTAGAGGTCAGACTAAGTCTGGCAATTCACACTTTGTGACTAAGGAAAACCATAAAAAAAGAAAAAAGCCCAACATAGGTGCATCTTACAGTAATTCACACACTTGGCCCGCAAAGGACCTTCTGCTTGTTTGTGTTAGGTGTTGTCCTTATATTATCTAAAAGATGCTAAGAAAATTACATGAGTGGCTCAGAAAGAAGCAGCAAAGGGAAATAGCTACCACAAAGATTAAATATCTGGGAAATATTAAGACAGTACGATGACTGTCTGGGATTTTCCAAAGTGACAATTAATTTTGGGTGTTTCCCAGTTTTGGTGCACAAATGGGGACCTTATTTCCAAGAAGTACAGAACAAGTGGTAGCTGAACCTTGGCAGCTTGATTCACAGATCCCTTTAGAACTACTGGCCATTCTATGTTCTTTGGCTAAATGACACTCAAGGGATAGGGAAAACACTGCCTACAAACATTTCATGAGGCTCAATGCCAGTGGGAGGAAGTATTTTCAGGCCCCATGTGCAATGAAATCCACTTGTAGGCTAATATCAGTGAAGTCTGTAGTGCTCTTGTTGACCCTATATCAGTACAATTGCAGAAAAGAGGCCTGAGATATATTTGGGAGTATTGGTACCTTGAAAAAAAAAATTACTAGGAAAGTAGTTCTTACCTAACGACTTACAGCTCTTGAGGATAATCTTCAAGAAAATCTAATTTAAAGGAGCTAATTAGCTCTAGATACTTAAAACCAGACTGGTTGAAATAGTAGTAAATATACAGTAGAGAACAACTTGCCTGGACAGAAACTACTTGTTCAAACTGGTCCTTTCTGCATTTAACTTTGGAGTCTATCTTAATGAAGGTTTTGTTTAGGAATATTACACTGAAGAGTTAAATCAGGGCAGCGGAAGAGAGACATTTTAGTGTATAGGGAGAGTAGGAGAAAAGGACTTGTTTTCATTTGAGATTTGAAATGAGATGAAGGGTCACCAAGGCTGAGAAATACACAAAGGCTGTCCCAGACTGCAGCCTGTTTGGAAGAAATGGCTCTCACATCAACAGTAGCTAGATTGTATGGAGGGACAGACCAAAGTCTAGACAAGTTGCCGGGGGGACAGGGGGCCCAGAGAAAAAAGATTTTTTTTTCCCCCAAAATTGTAGTCTTTCTATAATTTCTATAATTCTATAATTGATGACTTTCTGCTGACCAAATTGTAAAGGCCAGGCATTGAGGATTCTGAATATTCTTTTGTTGTAGCTCTCCAGCATCTACAAGCATTGTGTTTGTCTTCAATCTGTTCATTCCTCTTGCTGCAATGCAACTTAGCATCATCCTGTGTGCATGTGATAGCACAACTTCTGCTGAACACAGTGTGGACTTCATAGCGCCCTCAAAGAGAGAAGGAGCTGACTTCTACAAATGACAGCTTTATATTTGGCCATGATCTGCAGTACTCACAGGTCAACAAGAGAGGCTGCTTATCTAGTGGTGAATTTTGTGATTTGGGGCTCATCCGTTATTTTTGGGTTTGGTTTCATGCAACAAAAGTTGCACAATGACAGTTTCAGCAGGTGGATATCTGCAGGCAAACAATCCAACACGCAGTTCCAGCATTTACAGCGTGGGCACTGCTTTATTACACTTCCCAAGCTGTTGAAATTCCTCAGGCTACTCACGTGAATTTTTTCTGCTTGATCAAATCCCACTTTACTAAGGTGATAGAAATGACTGGAAACTAAGTTTTGCATACTCATCTTTAAGGAATGCATGATTTTGTCATTTTTGACTAGCAAATATGTGCGTATTCAGATGGGTGACCTTCAACCTAACTGGAAGGGATGGGAACTGAATGTAGTAATTGCAGTGCTTTTCATTAAAAGGTAGTAAAGCCAGCAAAAGCTAGCAAACCAAATTAACATGACCTAACCTTTTTTTCCTGACTTTTTTACCAGTGATTGTTGACATCTGTAAGATTTTTTTTTTCAGTTTCTGTCATGGATAGCATTCACTCAGAGACACTGGTTGTAGCAACAGTGTAACAGACTCTTGGGTCCTGAAAATTATGCTCAATATTTTCTTTATGCCTTTTTAATGTTCCCAGTGCCATCTTTACAGGGGCAATACCTTGGGTATTGCATATCCTAGTAGCAGCCAAAGGTATATAAACAAATTTCTGACATTACAGGAGATGAAATACTTCAGTAAAGGTTAAAATACCTATGGATGAAGAGATAATAATAAGATACACTGATGCAAATGTGTTTGTTGAGTCATTAAATGCTTTGGAAAATCAGCAAAAAAAGGTTTGAAGATAGGCTCCAGGAGAATGTAGTGAAACAAACATAGAATTAAAGTAGAATCCCTGTAGAAACTACTAAAGGAGCTATCAAAAAGGCTGAAGAAAAAAAGAAAATATATCTAATGACATAGAAATATTGTACTCACTGTAACCATGCTTGACTCTTCTGCCTGTCTGTAAATCACTTAAGGGTATCATTCTCCACAAGAGTTCCACCAGAATTATTCCAGACTAATTACATTGAAATCTGTGGAATTAGTCCAGTTTTACACTGAGGTTACAGTGAGCATAATCTGACTGTAGGTGACAATTATTGTGAAACCTGCTTACTCTATAAACCATTGTAATTTACATTTCCATTCACATTTGCCATAAAAAGCAGTGAACTAATTTGACCAAAAAGCTGTCTTGTGTCCTATGTAATAATAAGGATTAATTATTTTAATATACTTCTTTATGGTTATTGTACAAAACTGTGCTTTTAAAAGTTGTGTGCTGGGATATCTGATGATAAATTTGGTTTGACTAGGTAAAAAACTATTTTGTCATACTGAAGGGACCGAGTTCTTCCCTAGAAGTTAATCTTTTCAAACAGTTGCACCCACTGAAGTGGATTGCTTTTAATTTTATTGGAATAATAAGTGAAAATAAGTATGTGCTTTTGCATTTGTGCAAGCATTTTTTCAGGATTTTACCTTGCTTTCTTAATTGTTTATTAACACCAAGCTTTCATGGTAATTTTACATTTTTTGCAATTCATTATCAATTCGTTTTGCTCTCAAGGATTTTAAATCAAATGTCTTTTAAAAAGAAAGAGATACTTTAGTTTTGAAGAAGAGAACTCCTCCCACAGAGTGAGTGGCATCCCTTCATCCTGGTAAATTTTATCTCCAGTAACACATAGGCCAGCCACTCTAGCTGACTTCTGTGAGAATTGCATGTGAACATCTTGTGGAAGTTTCAGACTTTGGTGACTAAAAAAATTATATTGATTAATATAATTATGTAATAATTTTTGACTGTTCTTTCCAACTTCCTTTAAGTTGTGTCACACTGCTTCTCTTACTAATGTTTTACTGCTTTGTTAACTGGAAAGTATTTTTGAAGTGTGAAGCAGACGGAGCAGTGTGATGGACAGTCTTCCTCATGCTGCTTTTGTACTATGTATTTCCACAACTTGAAACGTAAACAGATTTTCTAAAAGTTATTAGCCCCAAAGAGAAATTTCTTTATTATCCCCTGGCCATAAATTACTTTTAGAACAAGCAAAGACAGGAAACAATTTGTAACAGAAACACGCCCTTGGAAAAGTTTCTCATTTCTCAGAGACAGGTCATCCTTTAATCCCTGTGAAGGAAACACTTGACAATTGGGGTGAAGTGTTAATGAATAGCTTAATTTTCAATTCTGTCTTTATAATCCTAATTATATATTTTTATGTATGCCTGATAATATTTTAGCATCTGTAACTCCTGCTTCTTGAAGCTTTTAAAGCATGTGGCTATATGGGATTTGCTAAATCTCACAACACATGAAAGGGTAAAATTATCCACATTTCAAAGAAGGAAGCATGGCTTGACATATTCAGGGTTATGCAGGAGACTTGGTGCAAAGTACTGACTTAGTGTAAAGTTTTGACTCCCAGTCCCACATTCTTCCTCCTGAAGATCTGGAAATCAGAAGGAATCAGACTCTTGCTCTTCTGAAAAGTTCTCCTCTGGCTACATATAGCAGTAGTTAATAATCTATTTTCACTTTACTACCCTCCATAGTGAGTCCTGTATTTTTTTTAAATTTAAAACATGCCCTTTTCTCCCTGCAACTGTGGAGACTATTTTATGTTCTAAAGACTATCTTATGTAAATTTCAAAGGGCTTCTTTGAAAAATACTTCCTTATGGTGGAACCACTAGTTTAGGCTTTTAAATAAAATCTTTACTCAGCATGTTTAAAAATTACAGGGCATTGCACACAAGGAGCATTTCAGGCTACATTTGCAAGCAAATTTAGTGTGTACAAATGCAGTCAGAGCATAAGAATGTTGTGATCTCTTGAGTAACTTCCGCTGCCACTCTTTGGCTTGACACTACCTAATGTACACGAGCCACCTAAAAATCAAAAAAACTGCATTTCATTGTTTTTGCCTGGCAGCTTGGATTTTTAAGAACCCAAGCACAAAATGTACCCTGTATCCTTACTTGTCCCATGACTAATTACAGTCCAGCTACTTTACACTCAGGGGATGCATCTTATTATGTCAATTACAATCAGGCATCATCGGATCCACACAACTTGGCTGAATCCATTCATAGGAAAACTGCAGGGTGAACGGAAGCAGCAGCATGAGGTACCTGTCTCTTCATAGCATCATTAAACCCACAAGCACTTCAAACATCTTCTTTTCAAAGTGAGCCCCAGCTCTCCATGTCATCAGTGAACAGGGACAGAAGTGTTCAGTTGGCAAGAGGAAAGTCTGCTAATTCCAGTGCTTGCTCTGTGTCTGGATGGCACAATCTGTGATGTGGAATTTGGGGGATGAGGAAACACAGCCAGCCGTGAGATATTCTTTTTTATCACCACTGGTGCTAAAAATAATCTAACTCTAAAATTTAAAAAAGCTTTTAAAAGTGTTTAATTCCCATTTAAGTGGGAAACATGGATATTTTTTTTTTTTCTGTTTCTGGAGCTAGGATTTGACTGTATAGTCCACATCTCAATGTAATTTATCCCATTGCATAAGAGAAAATAATAGTGGGAAGGGACACTTACTGGAGACAATTCTAGGGAAGAATTCACTTACCATGAATGCAAAATATGTTGAAGGAGTATGTCCAAATCATGACAAATAATCATAACCACGTAACCAATTTAATATGGAGAAAAAAAAAAAGGAGTTGTCATTAACAGAGTGGTTTTATTACTTGGATTATACTATTGCACAACTACAAGTAACACTTAGTCCCCTATGATACATATCATAGCCAGTCTACCTGAGGTCAGAATTGGGAAACTGCCATTATTTGCAGAGAAAAATATAGGCATATGTTTGTTCACAGCATATTTTCTGACCCTCATGTACCAAAAGTCCATAGAGATGTACCCTGACAACTTCAAAAACAGCAGACAAATAGAAAAAAAATAATTCAGGGGAATACACCCAAATGCAGTGTGACCAAATCTATCTCTAATTTACCTGGTTTGTATGAGAGCTGGAAAGGAAACTTAAGAGGGTTAACCTGTACTATTGGGTCAAACCCTTAGCTGAATGTGACTGAGGAGAAGTCTCTCTTCTATTACAGGAAACTATCTGGCGTCAATTGTTTCCTTTGCAACTTTTAAATAGACCCATTGTCTCTAAGGCTTATCAGGTAGAGATTTAAACAAGCAAACTTAGCCATATTTTCTGCACATTCAGGAAAGAAAATATGAATAAATACATTTTTCATTTCTTATTTTCATCTTAGTGAAATTATCATTGCTAGATAACTGTGGGAATACATTCTGTATGAAATCACTAGAGGAAAAAACCCATATTTTTTAAGTTGTATAATAGTGGGAGTAAACCCATAAATTATTAAAAATTATTTTCTCTGAAGATCGCTGAAAATTTGCAGAATTTATCTGTTCCTGGAGAAAAATATTAGTATTTTTAAAAATAGTCTTTAAGATTTATACTCCCTACTGGTATGGCTGCCTCATTCCAATATTAGCAGTGCATTTTCTCTAAGAAAGCCTGACAGGTTCCAATATTGTTATTTTTCTTTATTTTAAAGAGAAGCTGATGTGGCATTACTCTGTCTTAATATGAATCAAAGGTCTTCTTTTTGACAATAGGCTGGTCAGTGTCACCATATTCAACAAACTTACCTGGGTAGCGGAACAAGGCTGAGAATTTGAGCTACATTAGCTCAAAAGTTTCTGAAGTGTTTAGCCAGAGAAGTCAGCCCTCCAGTTCAAGACTTCTCTGCACATAAACTGTGAAATTATTTTTTAAGTGGTCTGATCAGCAGTTGTGTAAATAAACATAAGTCCATGTACATTGGTTATTCAGTCCTTGACATTATCCCAGCAGACCAAGTGAATGCAAACCCAAGCCAAATGCAGTGGTTGCTCTTCCATGAGCAGGCAATCCAAATTTGGGAGGTAAAAGTACATGTAAGCAAGTAAGAAAAACCCAAGATTTTCTTCCTTTTTCAGCCCTAAATTGGAGTCCCTTGAGTGTCACTATGCATAAAATGTTACTGAGAAGAGAGATACTTACCAAAAGAAAACCAGGGAGGGCCGGAGCAGTCTATGATGTAGTTTGGAAAAAGCAAGAAAAGGAATCACTTTCAAAATTCCTCTCTGTGGGCAGGTATTTTTTAGTTCTCAAATCCTTTGTGGTTAAGAGTTATCCTTTCTCGAGCAAAAATTAAGAAACAAAGCAACCTGTATGGGGATCTTAAACACTAAATACATGAGCCATAGCAAATCAGCAGACATTTGAATTGTACACACTAACTTCCTCTCAACTCACTCCAACCTACAGCAGGGGTTTCCTGTTACACCCCTGCACCTCATCTCCTTCCCTGGTGTAAATCAATATTTACACCAGGCACTGGAGACTTCACTGGAGATAAAGGACTCCTGGTTGTGCCCCACATGCAACATCCATGTGATCTGCTCTGGGAGCCTAAACATTCCCAGATCCAGGGAGGTTAGGGCTCTGTAGCTTGTCCACACTCTTTCTCCAGGAGTGCAGATGAGATGACTTCACTCTTGGTTGCCTTCTTAGCCATTTCTTTGCCCAAGTAATGCTTGCTGCTCATGAGTCTGTAATTCTCTACAGACTTGTTGCATCTTTTGATTTGAAACATTCTGTATATTTCCATCCACCAGCTCATCTCTTTCCGTCTCTTTTCTGTCCTGCTCGAGCTGGGAATTGCTTTCACCAATGGTGCAGCATCCACTTTATTTTATACAGAAAAAAATAATTTTAAAGCAGCTTTTTTCGGTTTGAAGTGCATTAGTCTACTCCAGTGCCAATGTCGTTTGTCTTTCTGTCTAATACTTCTGATGATCAAATACGGTATGAAGCATAGGAAACATAACAAGAATTATTCTGTTTTAGAAGATGGAATTCAATGTGGATTTTCTCTGAAAGGAGATATTCCAAGTAAGTTAATTTACTGATACTGCCACAAACACACAGAAGGCAATGGAGCTGCACTGATTAACTGCCTGCTAAAGCTCAGACTGATGTCCTTGTTACCGTTGGTTGTGTAATTATTACCCAAGAAGGGGCTCAGAGGATATTTTTTATGACACTGGTGGAAAGTTTTCTATTATGGAATGCTAGCAAAACAGTAATCCAAAAGCAGATATCTTAATGTACTTGCCCACTTGTAACTGGCTTAACTGCAGACACTCTTTTCAGCCTCAGAAACACACTTTACTGGAAGCCTGTTCCACAGACACTTCCAGTCAAGTAGTTAATTGTTCAAAAAGAAATCTGAAACTCTGCTGATTTTGTTCATTTTGTCTTGGGAATGCTGCAGACTGCAATGTATTTCTTTACACAAAGGACTGCAGCATCTGATGTGCATCTGTTCTGGTCTGAAGTAAACAAAGCAGCTCCCTTTTCATCCTGTTCATCTTTTTCATTGTTAAAGCAAGTAATGAACAAAAGCAGATAGTCTCACAATTGCATTTGAAATTAGCATGCTGTTTAATCTTTCAGTCTAATATTTTGCTGTCTGCATGACTGGGTGTTAAGCTTGCTTTATATTCTATATAATCTGCTTCAAGGACTTGCAGTGAAGCTGCACTTCCTTGGCACAGGTAGCACACCATTAATATGAATGCTGTGACCAAAACCTCGGTCTTCTTCCAACTCCAAAACAGGCAGCTTTCTGCAATAACCCCATGGTCCTGTAATGATGTTTAAATAAACAGAAGAGTGTGGCTGAAATTCCAGTACTATTCATACAAAATATTATCATGGAAGTATTTCCTCTGTACCCTCATTGTAGCTAAACTTACCTGCAATCTCTTGCCAGCTCCTGCGTGCTTTAGCATTCATAAATGAGTTAATAACAAATCCCTTACCTCTGTTACAGTAAGATAATGTCTGTTCTGATTTTCAGCACTTCTAACTAAGAGAAGTGGGGAATCGCAGGGTGCTGTGGATAACAGAGCCATTATGCATATGGACAACCTTAGAGTTTTGCTGTTTGCACCAATAATTTTGTAAAAATCTAATGCCGATACAGAATGAGTTTTAGATTTCTCTCAGTAAAACCTGGTTTGATATCCTGGTGGTGTTGAAACTTCAGCCAACTGCTGGAAACGCTAGGCATTTAATTTATATCTAGTATCCTAACCAAAATTATCAGAAAACAAATGACTGTGATAAAATATGAAAATAACTTCTTTTTTTTTTTAACTGAGAGTACCTTCCTTTTTCCATTCTCATCAAATCTCTCATTGATTAAAGTCACAGCTTTGTATAAAAAGTATTTATGTCTGGAGGAAAGACTAAGTGAGTTGTGGTTGTAAATGGATTTCAGTAGTTAAAAAATCCAGCTGTAATCAAAGCGCTGCAGTAAATATAGGCAACATTTTTATACCATTCCTCAATACCAAAGTATTTGAAAATAAACAAAATAGAGTTAACCCTGGTTAACTCTAACCCAGTAAATTGTTTCCTTCTTCAGCATATTATTCAATCTTCAATTATCTTGTAAAGGAAGTGGCTGAAAATATGGTATCATGTCAAATGTTTGTTACCACAAGCCAGAGTATTCCCACAGCTCAGAAACTGACTATATCCAGTATATCTACATTGGAAGACAAAGTATTTTTTATTTGCTTGGCTGTTTTCCAAAGGGCAATTGTCAAAGATGGCTGCACTTCATTTGACTATGATACTCTTGAAAAGCAGGGCTTGAGAGGTGAAAGTGCATGAAGGTCCACACTATGACTCTGATTTCAAAGACTTGCTTTTAAGTCACATACAGAGTTGTTCATACAGAAAAAATTTAAAATCTTGGGCCTCTTTTTGGCTCTTCCTTCTAAAAAAAATGTAATTAGTTCAGGATGGAAGACACGTGTAAGTAATTTCCTGAAATTATTACACTTTTCTGAAAATCTGGTGGATTTCAGGGAGCAGAGAAAAATGTGGACCTGTCAGACTCTTGCACCATACTACTGTAGAGAAACTGCATTTAACTCCTTCTCACACCAGAAAAAAAATCAGTCGCTATCAGTAAAAAAGAAAAATGAGCCAAACCCATTTGAGCTGCTATTTATCTAGTTACATTGCAGAAAATACTTACACTTAAGTCTCACCAGATAAGGAGTTTCTTTGTCAGCCCTCATCTCTATATAAGGCTTGACCTTGATTCTGACCTTGTTCAGCCAAATCTCTTAGACAGTGAAGGAGGAGTTTTGTTTGAAGAAGGGATCCTGTGTGGGTGGTGTTAGTGAAGGAGAATGTACACACATGGTTTGAGGTGCAGAAATGACTGCAGCAAGTACCTGAATTTCCCTTTCTCATGGAGGTTTTAGCTCTATTCTGCTGTGGCATCCACGACTGAGATGAGGAGGAGACTGTAATGCATCCCACTAGTGAATGCTGCTCCTACAACATTTTGTCCTGAAAGGGCAAGACAAGATTTTAGTGTGTCAAGAACATGGAGGGAAAGAGTTAAACTTTAAAAGGTGCTTTATAGGATACACCTCCCATACTTTTTCACTGTCACATTAGTCCTTTTAATTGCTAGTTTAAGTCCTGCTCAGTTGTAGAATAGTAATTTTCTTTCCCAGTCTTAAGAGCTGCCTGCCTTAGTATTTTAATTTTGAAACTCTCTGAATGGGTAGGTCAGAACGATGTGAGTTTCTTAGAAGAGGCCTCCCACAGGCAAACCATGGACTAGTTCTTAGCCTGTGTGACAATAAACATTCCAGTTCCCACTACCGAACCTCAGGGAAAATATGATGTGCCAACTGAAACAAAACCTACAAGTTGAATTATTTGGCATGAAAGGCCACAACCCCCAAAGCAGCAATTGTTCTCAGAGCACCACACAGAATCAGGGAACTCCTCCTGGCATGGAGAAGAATGATAGGGAATCCACTGCCTCTCTGCAGCGCAAAACTATCACATCTGTACTGACACAGTGGGACAATGCGTTGGCCACTCGCTGCTCTCCATTTTCCTTATCCTGATGTGCATTCCTGTGTGTAGGTGTTTTAGGGGTAACCTTACACATGGTTACAAAAGCCTAAAGCTCCAAAAACATGTGGCATTTAACCAACTTTTGACCTGGGCTGAAGGTGAAGTTCTGATTTGGTGTTATTAACAACCATTTGCCTACAGCGAGACTGTTTCCCATTAGCAGGTGTTGTTTCATTCCATTATGCTCATTAAACTTGGTATTTCCTAAAAGAGTGATGACTGAAACCAGTGTGGCTGTCAGGTATTTATTCATCAGTTCAAAATGCTGAACACAGCATCAACCACCAAATTGCCTGTAGTGTCAGAGCTGTTTCAACCAGCTGCTCATCAGTTCAGTAGTGTACCAGTTCATTTGGGCTGGTTATTGCCAAAAAAATGCCACTGTGGTAGAATAATTTGTTAATACTACTGAAACAATTGTGCTCCTCAGAGTTAAAAAAGTGGAAGAAAGAGAACACAAAATATCCTCTACATTGCAGTGACTGGGGGCAAGTCTACACCCTTATTTCAGTGTTGTGTTGCAAGGAAAAAAAAAATGAAAAAGCTATTGTTCCAAACTGTTTCCAGGGATATTTTCTTGAAACATCAGACTAATTGTCATGAACTGCTGCCTACATGCAATGTCATTTACTTTTCTAACTTGCCTTTGAACATACTAAGCACTGTGATATGACTAACTCACACACATATAGCACAGATAAGAGGTAATTCCTGCTTAAAGAAACACCTGGCAAACTCACTGCCTCACTGAGACAGGCCTTGCTGGATTCTATTTTACAAAAAATTTGGTAAGGAAATATTTGTCATTTGGCTTGTCAAATGAATTGCACTTTTTCAGTTAGTGGCTATGTTGTTATTACTCTGACTGTTCTTCCTCTTAATGCTCTTCTGTGAAGAAGAGAAGACAGTGCTCTTGTGTGCATTTACTGTGCTATGTACCTGCTCCCTGCATATTAACTCTAGACCACCACAAACATCAAATCAATGACAATATGAATTTCTTGCATGGACTTCACTAGTTAGTGCAAATCATTAGCTCCTTACAGCAAAATTACAATGTTGATGCTGTAACTTTTTTTTTCTTTACTTGTAACACACTTCTTACAGGCAATGTAGCAGGAATTTGCATGTGATCATCATTTCAAATGGCTTCTCTGACATGGTGAAATGAGAGATGTGATAATTACTGAATGCTATTATCTTTAAGAGACCTCATTTCCTGAGCTGATGGAGTAGCCCCTAATAAATAAATGCACTTGAGCATAAAGCAGAAGATAAAAACCTGTATCACTTGGCAAGATGTGTGAGTTTTTAAATGTTGCTATGTTTGCACTATGTGGAAGCAGCAGGTTCAATTGTACAGATGTAAATGAAAGTTTAACCTATTCCTAATGGTCATTGGCTGTTTCCACTGCTAAAGAAGTTGTTAGAGATAAGGAATAATTAATAATCAATTAATTAGGATAAGGTTGATCTCTACAGTTTGGTGGTACTGGTGAGACCCCACCTGGAGCGCTGCATCCAGCGTGTGAGTCCTCAGTGCAGAACTTGTTGGAGTGAGTCCAGAGGAGCCATGAAGGTGCTCAGGGGGCTGGAGCACTCCTCCTGCGGAGACAGGCTGAGGGAGCTGGGGTTGTTCAACCTGGAGAAGAGAAGGCTCTGGGGAGATCCTAGAGCCCCTTCCAGTACCCAAAGAGGCCTACCAAAGAGTTGGAGAGGGACTTTTTACAAGATAGTACAGTGATAGGACAAGGGGGAGTGGCTTTAAACTGAAAAAGGGCAGGTTTAGATCAGATATTGGGAAGAAATTCTTTACTGTGGGGGTGATGAGGCACTGGCACAAGTTGCCCAGAGAATGCCTTTGTGTTTAAGTGGACATAAAAAAGAAAACAAATAGAGATTTGAAAATAGCTCAACACAAAGGAATTTCCCAAAATGGTAGTGTTGTCCAAGTGTCCTGCTGTCTGAGCTATCTAAAGGGAAGAGGAATATGCTAACATAAGTTGTCTATTTGGATGTAGCATTGCATGCTCTGTTGGAAGAAGTTTTCACTATGTAATTTCTAGTTGGTCACAGACCAGAGAGTTAAAAATGCAATTGTCTGAATTCTTTTTGGCCGCTTACTTTCAGGACTCCAAACAGTTTTGAAGATACTGAGGCTGGCTAAGTCTACCCACACCCCCAACTGGTTTAGCATCACCCTCTTTTACCTCTCACTCTCTTCTGCTCACTTGACTGTATTGTTATACCCTGTGCTACATGGAGCCCTTTACACTCAACCATACAGAAAAACTATTGGAAAGGGAAGAAAAAATAACAAAAACTTACTGAAAAAGTAGAATTATGCGTTGCCCCTAAATCTGGAGCATCTAAGAAATGCTCCAGACCATTAGATTCACGATGAACTGTCCAGGGTCCGTCTGGCTGGAGAAGAAATCCAACAAGCAGATGATTTATAGGCTGAAGAGCTTACTGAAGTTTGCCCTTGCTGGAGCCTTGAGCACATTTATGCCTTTAGGTGTCACTGTTCACCTGTACCGTGTGTCCTCCTCGCTGAATGGAGCTTTTCTGTCACACCAGCTGAGGGAAGAAAAATTCCAAGGCTGCTCTGTTGCTACAGCTCTGCAATACCACATTCAGAGGAGCAAGACGAGAGCAACACTAACCTGAGATGAGGGGTCTGATCTAACACAGAGCAGAAGCCGGGACAACCAAGCTGGTTGTCTTCCTTCAGTAACACTGCACATTCTGATTTTTAATTTTTTTTCCCCCTCCCCAGTTGCTGGATGCTCCTGTGAATTGATTGCAACACAATGCAAACTTAATGTACAGTCACAGTCCTGCTGGATTTAGTGTCACACAACAGCGGTAGTAAATTTTTTGCAGCCCATGTGTGGGTGATAACTGCTTAGAAATCCAACACTAAAAGCGATGGATGGCTTGGTGGTCCTGTCCGTTTGTTCATGCTCATAATTATGGCCAAGAAGGGAAAGTAAAACAGCCTCCAAGTATTTCAGAAATCACATGACAATGTTGGCAGATGAATTATTTTAGCAATGCATGCTGTAATTTGTTGTGTCCACTAACCCTCTCTTATGCTTGTGACAAAATGTCAGACAGCTAAAACTGATGAGTACAACTGTGCTGAAACCTGACCAGAATCATCCCACTGACCTGCCTGCAGTCAGCAGCATGGTATTGTGTTGCAGTGCTGTTCAAGATGTTACTTTTCTCCTTTCTGATGAAAAACATGGGAGTTCTGGACTTGGCCAAAAATTAGTGTTTTCCTTTATGTAGAGAGTCAGAGTAATCCTTCTACTAACTGGCATTCTAGAAAGCCATGCACTAAAACCCTCAGAGTACTCCTGCTTTGAGAACTTTCTGATCAGTTACATGGCATTAGGCTTTTGAAAATGAATTTGGACAACATTCCAACTGCTTGGAACTCTGAAATCAGTGGTATTCAGACATTAGGTTTGATTCCTGGATTATTCCTCATAATGCTTTTTGATTTTAAAACCAGAGCTTCATCCATTAGTCCACTCAGTCACATGCTGGACCCTTCCAATTTTACTGAAGAGAGCTTTTGCTCATACTCTGCATTTATCTGTGTTCAAACCCTGTTAAGTCTGAACTGAGGCTGACATTAAGAAAGAGTCTCCATTCCCCTGGAACACCCATATCCAGAAATCTTTCCCTGAAAGGCAAACTGCTCCCTGGAAAACAGATATGGGGTAGGCACATTTAACAGCACCCTGTGGTGAGATACCTCCAGGATTTTCACTATTAGGGCANGAAACAAAAAAAAAGAAACAAAAATGAACATTTATTCTAGCTGCGATTTAGCATTCTGATGATACACTTAAAACATATCCTTTTCCTTCTAAGATGATGCAACTGAACTGAAAAATAAGATTTTTCCAAGAGCAGGGATATCTAGAGAATGCTGAGGATAAACCCATCAAAGCATAGGCATAAATGTATCTTTCCAAGGCAAAAAAATTTCAGAGGTAGTCTTTCTGAACATTTGTTGATGGCAAATCAAGACTCAAAGACATTTTTATAGGATCTGCCATCAATTTGTTAATTACTATCCGATTAATCTTGTAACATCAGATATGTCTTTACCTAGTTGGCATTAACAGCAGAAAAGGGTCTTTGTACAGCCTTTTACCTCATCTACACCTTAAGCCAATAACTGTTCTGGAAAATAGGGTATTTTGTTGCACTGGTTACTTCTTTGTAATTTCTTCCTCATGGGTTTGTAAGTATGAAAAATAATTTCCCTTATTTTCCACTGGTAGATGTGGAGTAGAGTAGGGAATAACTTCACATTTTTAAATTTAGCCTGGAGGAATATTAAATGCTCTCATTGTTAGTACCAGGCTTATGATGCAAGAAAGGCTAAAATCTTCCAGACAGCAACAATCAACCATTCCTCATAATGGGACTTATTTAACAAAAGCCCCAGTCTATCCCTTAAATAGACATATTCAGAAAGAGAGCTATTTAATCCAGGACCCTAATTCCTATTTCATATATAAGTGCTCCTGGAATGGGGCAGAACATCATATGGAAGCATCAGGAGACAAACAACACTTCTTCCCAGCAGTCAATTTCAAAATAAGACAAATGCATTAGGAAATTGGAATTAATTCACCAGCTAAACTTTCTCCCTGGCTTCTTCCATTGTACAGGAAATCATGTTTTCTTGGAGGCCAAGCAGTTTTGTTATTCAGGCTCTAAGCTGAGCTATTAACAGAGGGGCTAGGAGAGCAGGTTGAAAAGCAACAGAAATCTCTGTACGTACTTGAAGACAGTCCCAGCCATGGAGCAGTGGGCAGAGAATCATTGCTTTCTAAGCATCAGCACACAGAAGCAGTAAAAACTGAACAGCAGAGGGTTCCACAGGAGAAGCAAAACTCCACCTCTGCCATCACACCAGGAAGAAAGTGCCATATGCGGATCACACAGTCCCACTTACCGTGAGGGCACTGAGGGCTGCTCTCAGTGCACCCAAAGGGGCCTCACAGTGCCGTGGTAAATGTTCAGGGCCGGTCACTGACCTTCATCCCCTTGGTTTGCCTCAGGCACAGAGGGAGGAGGGGTTTAGCAGAGGCACTCTGATCTCCTTCCACACAGGCGCTTCCATTGATCCACTGCAGGCCTCAGTGCGCGGCACCCACAGGCCGCAGGCCTCGCACCGCACGCGGCGTGTCCAGGCCAGCACACGAGCTTGTGGGGAGCTAAATCACACCTACAGCTTCACACCTGGGCCCCATGACGTATACATCACTGAAATACGGCCATAAAAGTGGTGACTGCTGAAAAGGGCAAACTTCTCAAAAGAAGATGACCCTTCAGTTGTTTCAAAACGTACCCAGTAAAAGAAAAAAGCCGGCCCCTATATGAAATGGCTCCTCCCTGCATTTTGCAGCAAGAACCACAAAGCCAAAATTCCCCAGCCACTGCAAACCAGAGGTTTCTATTAGATGGTGTAGCTTGGGCAATCTCTGCACATATGAACTGGGAGAAGAATAGCAAGTCAAAACAAGAGTACTACTACGCATAGTAGGCTTAAAACAACACTCAAATACCAACAATATAAGAATTTCATTCCTTACAGTTCTTACAAGGTGCTTTAATTCATCCTTTTCTGCAGCCTCCACCTTCAAACTGTTTTGGCAGAAAGCTGTTTGGGATTTTGATTTTCATCTCCATACATGATGAATCCAAATATAAAAAAGTCCTTTGTGTATTATGATTTGACTTACTTGGAAATGTTATGGACATAGCTAGCTTGTGCAAGAATTGAAAAATCAGCAGTGTTTTCCAAATGATAGCATCTCTCTTCTATTTGTTTTATTTATTTTTTTTTTTCTCATCTAGACTGAAGTGTGTTCAAATTTGTGAAAAATCAGTCTCCAAACAGTAACTCTGCAATTGGTATGGGGGTTTGGGGATTGGTTTTTTGTTTGTTTTTCTTCTGGGTTTGTTGTTGTTGGCTTGATTTTGGTTTACATTTTTTAACTGGGGAAGAGCTGGGAGAGGGACTAGGTTTTACTTGGCAGATTTTCTTTATTCTGACCAGTCGTGTCAGAATGACATTTCCCCCACCCCCTCCAATATTTCTAGTCAGTCAGCCAGAGAATAGACTCCAAAGCTACTCAAAACCAAAATGTCTGAGTCTCAAATGTCTTAAGACACCTTTACATTTCTGTAGTGCTGTACACACTTCTTAAATAAAGCCCACCCAAAGCAGCACTGAATTCAGTAATCCTGGCGATGTCCATGTGTTTACTGCTTTATCTCTGTCCCCTAGAAAGGGCTGAAGGAAAAGAAACAAGAAGCCAGGAGAGCTGTAGGAGCATTCTTTCCACCTTCTTCATTGATACCCTTCATGCCATTCAAATAGACTCCGGAATACACTACTTTAATTAGCAAAGCTTGTTTTAAAGTAAACAACACAAACACTCCTTATAGGACAGTCACAGTCTCCCCTGCTAGACATACAGGCTTTTTTGGCAATATCACATTCAAACAGCATGAAATTCACCCATGGGCACGGTCCCGAGAAGGCCCTTGCACCTCTTTAACTTCCATTTAGCTGCTCTCGATAGGAGCAAGTGGTTTGTGGGATAAGGACAGTTTTCCTTCAAAAAAAAAAAAGATGGTCCAAATCCACATCTGTAAAGATCATCAGCTTTACCACTATAAGGTCATAAAGGTGTAATATAGGCGTCATGCATAGAGTACATACCATATTTCAATTGAGTCCTGTCCCTGAGTGACTTTGAGCTCCCGTGAAAATACAACACACAACGGGCCCGCAATGGAACCCTCAGTCATTGTCTCTGCTGCGTTGTGCTCTTTCCTGGGAACATTGCAAAGTCATTCAACTGACAGGAGTCAAGACAGCAGTGAGAAGAGTATCCTCATGAGGAAGCTCTGACAGGATTCCTTTTGACACATGGGAGAACATGAGAGTCCCATCTTCATTCAGTAATTGCTAAACAAACAGAAATCGGAAATCATTAATGTGACATTGATCCATAAAACACCGATCACTGAGGCCCTGTTCTCCCCTGTGCCACACACAGGGAACAACAGATGCTCAAAGTAAACAGGGTAAGAACAAAACAGTATGGAAATAATGCTGGATCCTCAACAAATGTCTTACTGTAGTCCATTTATGCTGACTGACACCGGTTGTTCTTTTCAGTTATAACTGCGCAACAAAATCAGACATGTCTCATCTTCCAGTCTTGATACTGAGCTGTTGCTGTTGTTGATTTTCTTCTGTTGGTCAAGTTATTTAATTTTTTCTTTTCTTTTTCTTTTTTTTTCCCTTTTTCTTTTTTTTTTGGTTTTTTTTTTTTCTTGTTTACATCTACGTTTATCAACACAGATACATTACAGATCTTGTTAGTTATACTTTGAAGTCTGATCATGCAGAACTACAGGCAGGTGCAACTTAGATCTTATTACAGGATGGACATGGCAAGGTGAACAGTTGTTTTTTCTAGTTAAGATCTGGAGCTTTGTTACTGTTGTGGCTTAATGTATACTGGCCATAAGTCCCACTTACCCAATTTACTAAATATACATGACTCTATATGTACACTGAAACTTCCAGCACCCTCCTTTATCAGCACATGACTGACTCAGGAGAAGGTCAGAGGTCAATCATATTTAGGCAAACAGCAGCCTTATTGTAAAAGTTTTTAACAGAAATAGTGTGTTGGATTATTACATATTAGTTACAGAAGAAGGAAAAAAATAAATCCATACAACTATTTACATTATAAGTATCTTGCTTTCCAGAAGACAAGAATGGCCCTGTTCAGTGAAAATTAGCAAAAGAGACCTGTCTGAAATGATAAGCATGGTAAGGATACATTTATTTCCCAAATTGACTGTGTCTTCCTCCAATATGTGCTTTTCAGCTTTTCCCTCTCAGGTAAAAAGGCACCATTAGCCTCAGTTGAAGTTTTTCAACATTCTTTTGTCGAATCAAACCCTCTTTAAAACTAAAACTTGCCATAGGCCAACGAGCCTGAACATGCATTAAGTTAAACATTTCACTTCTTGCAATCAATAGTTGATTAAAAAAACCCAAACCAACAACAAAAATGAAAGAAAAATCAGGCCCCACTGGCAAGTTCCTAATACACTAAGCAGTTTCCACTAAATTCCACTGGACAGGTCGTTTTTCCAGCTCATTGGTGAAGATGACACATTCACCATTCCCCTGCATACCTCAAGCATCTTAGTAATAAAGACAATTACATATTCATGTGATATTCATACCTACTGCTCAATGATTTTCTTTTTGAGTGTGCGTGTGTGTGTGTTTGTGTGTGAAAAAGATCACCTTGAGCTTGCAATTAGTTAACTGTGTTCTTTGTAAAGTGGTGGAAGTTCAAATAAGCACAGCCATCAGATTCTTGAAGATGTGTGATTATGTAACAATTCCTCTCTTTATCCACACTGGGAACTTGGATCAAGCACGAGTGGAGCAGAGGTTCTAAAAATCCATATGTACACCCTCTCTTCCCTACACACACAAACAAAAGCAAAGAAAAAGAAAAGCCTAAACATAAATTGAACCACTAGCACAAACTTTTAAAAGAAAACTAATTGGTCCCTGCAGATTTTCTTTCATTTTGCTCTCCCTGGAAGCACAGAGTTTGTTGCAAAATGCCTTTTATGTTTGTTTGTATATTTCTGCATGTTTGAATTCACACAAAATTTTAAACTCTCAATATGCATGAAGGAAGAAATATAAATAGATCTGAATAGAAATAAATAGATCTGAAACTAAAATAGTTTTTGATTCTTTTAACTACTGTGAAGCTTGCAATATATATAAGCTAGCATTGGTTACTAGAAATTACTTTGAATTAAAATATTCCAATTCCATTTTACAATAATCCCAGCATATTAAAAACACTTTTAATAAAAAATTTGGGAGATTTTCTAAAAGTGACTCTCTCAGGCAGTTCTAAAAATTACTATTAGCATGTTTTTCATGAAAAAATAAATTGGTGGAAAAGAAATCACTAGTGCCCACTGACAAATTTACAATCCAAATCAGTTAAGTAGTACTATTTTGGGAAATTCCCTAAAGGCACTGCAACAGGTCCAATTTCTTCAGTATTGTTATCCCAGAATTAGAAAGTAAAGCAATATATATCTGAAGAGAAAGGAGTATATATGAATCAAATTGCTTATAAATTTGGAAGAGTGACATAGTGACACTGTCTCGTGTAACCTCTGGAGGCCAATGCTGTGCAGGAACTGGTGATTTCCAGAGGAAAATCACCAGCGCATAAGGGCTTAGAAAACCTGATCAGGCTTTCTGTAGCTTTGTTGTTTGGGTTTTTTGTGGGTTGTTTTTGACACACTACAATACTTGCACTCCAGTCTAAGTCTGTTTTATGTAATGCAAACTGGCTATGATTCATGGATCTATTTGTGCCATGGAATTCTAGATAGGAGGGTCGAACATCAACCACAATACAATTTGCATAAATCACAGTGATCAACTCTAATATCTGAACTCTCTGAAGATCTATTGTGATGGAATATAGTCAAAACTCACAAAATACTATTGCAGTTACCAAGCCAGCATCTGAAGACTGTTTTCAAAAATTACCAAAAATTTTGGATTGAAAGCATACATAACCTTGCATCAACTTGTAATAAATCAATGCCTCATCCTCATTTAAACTCAGCAGTGAGAAAGAAAATTAAGGGAGGGTCTTTTAAGAGCTGTTCTGACTTATTTCTTTTTTTTCCTCATACTATCCCAAAGTTCTCCATCTGAAAAAAGGCAGGGATGTTTTGCAGAAGCTTTCCTCTCTACCATCACAATGCAGCTAGTGCCCTGAGCAGTCACTGACAGATAATATTCCTGCCATTTTCCTCACCCTGCTGATGCCTATATACATGACTTAGGTGATCCACTTGGGACAGAATTTCCTTGGGTATTGAGGCACTTATGATGCCAAGAGGCTCTTAGGCATATTTTCAGAAATTCCAAGGTGTCCAGCTGCCATTCAGGATGATGTAGGTTATGCCACTTCTGGCACAGGATCTCTGCCCCTTTGGTGCCTAAATACCTTGGAACATCTGTCATAGATCTTTGGCTTCCCAATTTCCTTCACTTTTGCAGTGGTAGCAATAATGCTTACAACTGCAAACCTCAGAGAATTAAGTGAAAATTGTTGCCAAAGTACTATATTTAGTGACATGTTAAGCAGAGGTAGGTTTCAAAGATCAATGGCAAAATTAAGGAAAGCATCTAACATTATTAAGTTAACAAAATTTTGGAATAAGGAGGAACAGACTTTAAGAGGACAGTATCAAAATTTCTAGAATCAGAAAACAAAGGGGTTTCCCTTAAAACAGCCTCAGAGCATCATCACTACGATCCTTTATTCAAGAGTGCATGTGTTATAGTAAGGTATCAGCTGACAGCACCGAACTCCTGGCACAAAGCAAAACAAAGGATGCTATTCCTGCTTGATGGTCACTTCTTCAGTTTGTACATACAAGGACCAGAATTGTAAAGAACTAATGCTTTTCTTCATTGATGGCTTTTTTTTTCTAGTGTCCAATGTGGACAGCTCCAAGTCTCCTCCCCCAGTCAGAGCTTCTCATGAAGGAGACTAATTTGAGGACAAAAAGAGATGCACTAATTCTTTCAGGCCCCATTTCAGCAAGGCACTTAAGCACATGCTGATGTCGATCACTGCTGAGCAAAGGACAAAAGCACATGCTAGTTAAATTTTTTTAAGCATCCTACAGTCCCTATGAGATGTTTGAACAAGCACTGGTGCTTAGCAGAATCAGGGAATAAAGCTGATTATGTAACTCCTGTGTTGTGAGTCCACTCAGCGCCGACCTCAGGACACCTTCTCTGGTGACTGCTTCTCCACCCTGCACTCATGAACCCAAACAGGACTGAATTATACCATGGGACACAGATTTGCCGTCAAGATATGAAACATGGGAGGTCTGCAAGTCTCCATCTACTATAAATGGCTTCTCTGCTATTTCTTATGCCACATCTCCATAATATCACTGGCAATGAACTGGGATTACTCCAAGTTTCTACAGTCTACACTGGTGATATTTTTGCAGTTTTGTCTCTCAATGAGACTTAGCTTAGTTTTGTTTAAGTAACACACCCAAATGGTGCACACTAAGGAATGTAAAGTAGATACTAGTTACCTGAATATTATTAATATGCATCTATGGTGAATTAAATCTGGAGGTGATATATTTAATTATTGCTAGGAAGTCACCCTTGGTGTTATTGCCTACATACCTACAGAGCTTTGCTGTTAACCTATCAATACTTTTATGATCATTGGCTTTGGAGTGAGAGTTACATCACTCAATAGTGACCTGATGTTTCATGGCTTAAGAGAGAATATTGCTAAATATATTTAGCAGTAGTAAATTATTGCTTTTGAAATTACTGCTCTGAGTTTTTAGAACATTTACAACCTAATTTTATTATTAAAAAAAAATTGATAAAAAGCTACCAAAAATATAACCAGGGAAAGACCCCCACTTCCTACAGCAACTCTGATACAGCTCAGACTCAGTAAGTCTGATTTTATTTTATATCCTCTTATTTTTTATTTCCCTTCCTCACCACTATGGAGAGAAGTTTTTTTCTTCCCTTTCTTCCTTTTGAACAAAATCTGACTTGATACTAATTTTATTTTTCCTAGCACAGAATGCCAGGCTTGGAAGCCACCCAATGAAACAGTCCTATTTTGGTAGAGTTTTGAATACAAAAGAATTAGTGAATTTAAAATATCCACTAACATAGTCTAAACAGTTTCTCTCTGGCATTTGGAAAAGCATTAGAGTAGGATTTAGCTCATTTCAGTTTACATGGCACACTTTGGTAAAAGGACAGATGACTTGGGTTTTAGTTAATTTCCAACTCGGATAATGATGACCTCGCAGTGGAAAATGCCAATTGCTGTTTTGGCTGGAAAAATATTTGGTTGTTCTGAAATTCTGTGTGGAATTTTGTCATTCTCTGCTAAAAACACTTGCTGTTACTTACCATGGGAAATCCTCTGCTTTATTACCTGGCAAATTCAGTTTGATATTCAGTCACTGTTGGGTTCTTCAGAACTTGTCCAGACTGCCCGAGATCCCTGGCTGTGACCCTTCCAGCCCACCGCACGAGCTGATTGATAACCTTGGCTGTTAGAATATAGGAGAACTAGACCCATGCACTCTGTGGTTCTTTTCTGTGTAACACAGATGCTAAAGCTTCCTGGGGAGCCCAATGTTTTGTCATGAGGAAATGAACAGCCAAAAGCACCCAGAGAATGCCTGTTCTCTGAGTAGCAGGAGTACCTGCAAGGGAATGATGAAAAGAGAAAACAACCTCTAAACTGCAAACACACACTGAGAGGGGGTGGGCTGCAAACATCCTTTCTCTAGCTAACCTAAAAAAAATCTAGACATAAAATAAAAAGTTGGTGCGTGTCCTTTTCATCACAGTCTGCGCGTTCCCCAACCCTGTCATACCCTCTAATTTACAAACATACATGTACTTCAAAATAGAGAGCCTATCTATGACTTAAGATGATAACTCACTTAACATTGACAGAAAAAGTTGCTGATACCTTTCTGGGCTTAGACATGCATAAAACCCCTTCATTCTTGTTCCCTGTAGCTTGCAAAGATACATGTGCTTCCTTCTAACCCAGTCTTATCTTGGCATATCTGCTCTAAAAATCAGAACAACTAGTCTTAACATTCACAAACTAGCATTTTTCTATGAAGCTCTGTGGCTTCTTCTTTCAATAAAACTGGTTATTATTTCAAAATATATATACAACTCTCAGCAGAAATTTGGTGCTACATCTTCAAGTGTCTGAGGGAGCCACAGTCCTATGTGGTTATTTACACTTCCACAAGTCCTCATGCAGTATATGCAACCTCATCAATGAGCAAACAGATAGAATGTGTACTGTAAGATCCCATATGTAGTTAAGTAGTTCACCTGGAATGGGCCATTTATAGTTGTGGAGTGCACAGCACAGTTGTGCAGGCACACAGCTGCGTGCACTGCTGTGATTCTGTTGGCACATGTGTGTGTATGAGCTGTTTGTGTGTGAGGAAAAATGCATGGAGATCCCTGCCTGCCTCAATGGGCAGACAGCAGAACAGAGTGAAGGCAGACACACACTCGTATGGTGGAGCGTGGCTACTGCACACCTTGTCATGCCAGTGTGAAAAAGACAGTTGCAGGTTGCTGGTTTTGCAGCCATTCATTTTACATCTTGTGGGGAGGGGGGTAAAAAAAGGATTTTTTCAGTTCCTTTTTTCCTTTTCCCCCCCAGTAAGCATCACCGGAAGAAGACCAAAGCAGAGCAACTATAAGTTAAATACACACTTGAGCTTAGCTGCATTACATAACTCTGTAGGAGAAGCAGGCTGAAAAGATTTTTTTGTTTGTTTGTTTGTTTCACTTAGAACTTTGTATTTTATTTCTCTTTCTTTTCATCTTTTAGCTCCCATAATTTTTTTCCTCCTAGGTTCCATCATCCTCTGAAGAACGCTGGGTTTCGCAGGCAGGCGGCTAGTCACCTGCAACAACCGAGGGGTCCCGCAGAAGCTTCCAGGCTGCTGTCCGTGTCAGACGCCAGGGTTTGATCCGTGGACATGGATGAGATGTCATTGACAGATGAGGATGGAGGGAGGCTCTCACTGCTGTTCACTGCTGCACCTGTGCTACGAAAATGAACACCAACGTGATTAAACCCGAAACCCCAGAAGGCGTCACCGCGTTCAAAAGCGAAGGGTGCGTACCTGGTGGGTACACAGACCACTTTATACAGTGGCAAAACTCAGCAGAAAATGGGCCACACAAACTTTAGACAGTGGATAATATTAAATATCTTACCAGGAAATTCTGTTCCTCACCAGTCTGCTTTGAAAAGTTATAGCTCTTACAGTGTTTGTCACCCCACTTCAATCTAGCCTGCTTGGAGTCCGAAAACACCCAACAGTCAGAGGCATGCCAGGATCATACAGTGTGTGATCCAAACAAAAACAGACCCCACCTATTCCTCCATATTCTTTTCATTAAATTTCAGTTTTCTTAGTGGCAGTCTAATAGAGTGGGTGGGATAAAATCACCCAGTGGAAATTGCAGAGTGGTTTCTTTCTCTTCGTTCAGGATTAGGTGATTAAGCCCAGGATTTCAGCTGTGACTGTATTTTTGTACATCCAAGTTTACCTTGCCTCTCTAAAATTATGATGGTACCAGATTATTATGCAAAAAAAATCATTTTGACTTTATGAAATGAAGAATGAGCCTTCCTGAGATTATCATTAATGCAACTGAACATTTACCACACCCCTGAATATTATCAGAAATTATCTGTCCTATAAATTCAAACAACTGAATGACAAAAACACAGCCATGTAAAGAATGTATTTATTGTGTACCTATGACTGCTCAACTGCTCATTAACCTCAGCTCAAACTGAAGTTCCCAGACTAGCAAAAACATGGGGTTTTTTTCCCCACTGACCTTGCAGGCGAATTTTTTTTGAGTTCTTTATACCAAAATTATCACAGTCTTCAGTTTGAGAGGGATACATTAATTTCCATTAAATATTCATGACAATAAAATGTGTAATTTTGTATGATCTTGCATAGCTAGAAATTACAGCTAGGCAGGTGACACAGGTCTTTGTTCTGCAGATAGATGCCATTTCATTCTTCTGTCTCCAAAGTGTGCTCAGCCAACTTTTACAGACTTTCATTTCTACCAAATAGCTAGAAATGAACATTATTATCTAGCAAAACTACATAATTCATATATTCCTAATACAGAGATTAATAGTTATCTCTACAGCCTAGGCAAAATATATTCTGCTATGGGCAAAAGGAAAGGATTTTTGTCACTTTCCAGTTTGTAATAAAAACATTACTTTCAGAAAGCAAGCCACCATACCACATGTCCGACTCTACTATATTCCTCAACTTTTTCTTCCCTTAATACACATCCACTGTAAATATGCACAAAACAGAAACAGATATGCTCACATTTAGAGCTCCAGATGGGAACTGCTTTCTGCTGTTCTAGTAGTACATTATGGTATCAGAACCAAATTTAAATAATTTACTTTCTTGATACATTTGGAAAGTAAAATAGTTAATTTTGTAAGTGCTACAAAAAGACAGGGCAATCTTAATGAAGTCTGACTGGTGATGGTAGACAGCAATCATCCATCCTCTTTACCAGAAAACGTGTTTTTCAAAGGATTATTTACATGTATCTCATCATCCAGTACAATACTGTTACTTCATGTTGACATGTTATTTAGTCATGTGGCATTTTATGAAAATACTAATCAGTCAAGACAAGTTCATTTATGTGTAGTCAAAATATGACTGAATTAATTTATATTAATGACTAAACAATATATTACCTTTCTAAATGTTTACCATGCTGGGCAGAAGGCTGTCATTAGTCAACCTTTGATCAAACCATTGTTGTGTAGCTTTCTTTGATGAATGTGCACTCAACTTAGCTAGGCAAAATAACTGAAGAAATAGCTGCAGAAATTGTACAGGTGAAGATGTTATTACACTCTGTCTGATACAGCACCACTGAATTCAATAAGCCCTGCTATGCTCTTCTCAGCAAGTATCAGTGCAGCCCATGAGTTTTTGGAAATTATAGTTTTTTGGCTATTCCTAGCTTTCAGCACAATTCCACGTAACACAACACACAGATGTGGTAGTTGCTGCTGCAGCCCCAAAGCACCCAGACTCACAGAGTATCCACAAAAACAAATGAAACCACACTAAACCTCAATGACAGAATTAAAGAGCTCAGCAGCACAAAGCAGGGCTTGGACAGTAACACTCAGAATCCCAAACAAATCTGTCCCAGTCAGTGAGAAACACTCCATTTGCTGTGCTCAGCACCTGCCTGGTGCTACAGCAGCTTGCTCCTGGAGGGATGTGTGCCAGGTGAGATAGTGTAGATATGACAGAGGGGCACTCAAAAGAGGAAAAGAGCCCTATTTATGAAGTTGCTGTTTGATAGGGAGCTTCTCACTGGCTGCAGGATTGAGGAAAAGTGCTAAAGGTTAGAGCAAGTGAGAAACAGCTCCTGGGATCTGTTCCTGGCTCTGCTATTGCCTTGACAGCTTCTCTTTTAAGGCACACATCAGCTTGTGTGCTGTAAAGAAGGAATTCCTTTCTCAGAGGGCTCCTGGGAAGAGCTATTAAACAGCACCAATGGACATGCCTCTGAGATTTCAGCTGTGAAGTGGTACGGATTTGGGGGTAAAAAATACTGAAGGAGAACTGCAGCTTTTGCAGTTTCCAGAAAAGCCCAGTGCCTGTCTTGGGGATCTGCTCAGCTTTCATAAATTGTATAAGTAGTGACTCTTGGTATCAACTGTTGCAGTGCTTGGCAAGTCCATCAGCTGCTTAATTTAGAGTTGCACATGACAGAAGAGGGCTGGTAAAGGTGTCCAGTAGTTCCTGGGTGATGGCACCAAAACTGTCCAAATCAGACAGCAAGTAAAAGCCAGGAAAGAAAGACTAAAAGATCCATTTTCACCTAGAAAGGGAAGTCTAAAAATTAGCTGCATTAAGATCTGTGCTATTTATTATATTCCATATCCAGAAAGGACAAGACAGCTGAAAATGTTATGTATGAAATTACAGGCGGGTAGGGAAGGCTAGGGGAGATTGTGAGAGGAGGTTAGATAGTATAGATAAAACTTAAGTTTAATTCTAAATAATCTACAGCCTTGTATTAAACTTTTTTTTTTTAATGCTGCTGTTTGATAATAACAGAACCACTTTTTTTTTTTGCACAGGCAGAAGTAGCCTCTGCTGGGAACAATTTTTGACGCTGTTGATTTTGTTCATTGAACATAAGCATGAGGGGCAGGTACTTGAGTTTCCCAGCCAATATTTTGTACTAACCAATTCTTCACAGAACAAGAGATCAACACCCTGATACACAGGCACTCTAAGTGGCTCTATCAATAGGCAATAATTATCCCTGCTACTGTCAACTCCAGCAGTCTCCACCAAAACGCTCATCAAGTAATCATGGAAACTAATCTCCAGCTTGCTTGCCATGATTATTGATAGAGCACTAAATCTCAGCTTTCTGAATTCTTGCCAAGAACACCAACCAATGAGTAGAGTCTCTCTCTTTTTCCTTATGCTTGGAACTGGTGCTTTACCTCTTTCTTCCATTATTTTATTCAGCTGAAAATTTAGCAGGCACACAAAGTGAAGAAAACTAGGAAATCTAGTGTTTCATGAAATAACCACGTCTGAGAGCAGTTTTAAAATATTTTCTGAACTTGTTGGTGCCTAACATTCATAAAACAGTCAAAGGGAAACAGCAGGAGAAATACTAGGTAAAAAATGAGAATTTTGTATGTTTGAAAATGTTTTACATAAACAATAAAAACCTTCCACATAGCAAAACCAGAATATGAAACAGATAAAGAGATCCCTGGGTAATTAATTCCTGAAACAAGCAACCACAGCGTTCTTGATCATAAATCAACCTGCAACCACAATTCTGGAAGAGAGAAAAATTTAAGAATGAGGATTTATCAGATAATTTTTAGGGCCCCAGATTTCTTTTCAGTGGTGGCAGCATAGTTTGGTAAATTAAATCTGCAAGTTCTGTTCTTTGTTTGCTACTTGGCAAGAACGCAGTGGATTGTTTCCAATATATTACTTCATCCATGTCAAAATCCAGGTGCAGGGCTTGTGCTCCAGCATCACCACCCAGCACTTTATTAACTCCCTCCATTATTGCCATGTTTCCCCTTGTCCTGTCAGTTACTAGGGATGCATTCTTGTTCTAACATTACCTTGGCTCAGCAGCAAGTGAAAAATCAGAGTGTAAAAAAATATCTCTGAAAATATGCACAGAACATTGAGTTAGATAATTCTACTTTGAGGAAAGGCAGGTTTACTCACAAATACTGCTGGAACACTGTGTTCAAAATATGGGCACTTCAAGTTTGCCAGTGAAACTGTACCTTCAAAATATATATTTCTGTGTACTGGCAGTAACAGTTTGCATTTCTGTGAAAAGCGTGCTGCTGTGAATTTTACTCAGAAAAAAATCTAGTTGTGACTTTTTTGTGACAGGACTTTAAGAGTCAATGGTTGAAGACAACTTTCCCTTCTCACTGAAGTGTCATCAAACCTTGTCAGCCAGCTGTTCTAATGTGATTGGACTTCTGAGAGGACAGACTACCAGATTGGTACCAGACACCTACATGGGGTGGGGGTTGGGTCTGCAGTGTTGTGTGTCCAACAGATTAATGTGTGCTAACATCACCAATTTTGCTTGTTTCAACTAGCAAAGTATTGGTTCAGTTATCCACCCATAAGCAGTATGAAAATACCAGTGTGAGAGAAACCTCCACACTCAGAGGAATATAATCTGTAACCACAGACAATACCAGCACAACTATCTCTCAAATAGCAAGATGACCATTTTTTAAGTATTATATTAATGTGACACTGGAGTACAATTAAAAAAGGTCAACCTATTAGAAGCACTGGATCTCACAAAAACTTCATTGGCCTACATAACTGCAAGTGTAGCCCAAACACTTCAGCAATCTCCATTCTCTCTTTGTCAGTACAGAACACATGTCAAAGTTATTCAATGGGGCTGAGTACCTGAAGGAGAAGGCTGCCCTTTTACTACGCCATTTTTAGTCTTTTCTTCAGAATTCATTACTTCTTTGTAGATGAGTTCTGTAAGAGAGAATTGTGACAGTTACTGACAGAGGCCAGTGCCTGTGATCAGGAACAGAACAACTACCACATCGTGCTGTAGCCCGGAGCTCCCTCAGTCTGCCTTGCCTTATCTTCCCAAGTCTGACAGCACTACTCACCTAAGACCTCTCTCTTCCATTCCCCCCCTGCCCCCTCATCTCCTTTTGGAGCTGAATTGAGACAAACAGGACTCAACCAAAGCAAGAGAATTGTTTGATGCTGCAGCGTTTAGAAGAAGCAGCACAATAATACAGCACCTTTTACTGTGGCTAAAATTCTGATGCATTGCCCTGCTGAACGGTATTCTGTTCTCCAGATGATATCCTTGGATTTCAGTGAAGCACTGGAATCCACACCTCCAGTGCCAATATTAACCTATGTAAATAATTATAGCCCTCAGAACATTCACCATATTTTTCCTCTGTTTTTGCCACTAAAATATCCCTTCCCATGTAATTCTAAACTGCAATTACCTTTCCATTCCTCGATTGTATGTTCCCTTTCATCCAGCTGTTTATCATAGATCTGAGGAGGAGGCTGCAGGAAAGAAACACAGCTGTTTAGTCAATTGTCTGTTATACTGTAAATAATTAGGAATAATTACTTAATTAAAGATCATTTCTTCTCTCCCTCTTTGCAATCCATCCTGTACATACAAAAATATCTGAAACACATTTGAATATTAAGGGGATTAACACTTCTAGAAGTCAACCCTTTTTGCAGGAGAAATCAGGATACTTCTCTGTTTTCCTTTCTTAAAAAGGAGGCAAAGCTGCAGTTGAAATAAAATCACATCAACAATGGCATTGTGCTTGTACTGAACCCAGAAACTCTACACCCAAACTGATTGTATCAGGAGAGAGGTACTGTCAGAATACCAAACAAATACCCATTTTGATTAATTAGTAGTAGCATTAATATATTAAATTTAAATTGCTCTTTAGATTTGCTGCTATACAGATGTCCCAAAATAACTCTAATTTTTAACTGTCTCCCTGCCACAGTTTCTAATCCATATTCCAGATGACCAAAATTTCCAGTATATGTATTTTTAAGTAACTTTACTTTGGACAGAAAGATTTTTTTTAAAATTTTTTAAATTTATATTGTGCTTCTTTTAGTTGAAGGGAACATCAGAGAACTGGCGGATCCTGGAATTTACTGAGACAAAGGCACCTAAAGTTTCAGGGAGCCTGAACACCTGCTTTCATTGGGCAACTAAGCCATGTGTTCATTGCCTCTCCTGATGTTGGCTGCCAAATACAGCAGCCAAGCAAGGCAGAAAACTCTCCCCTCCTTCCTTCTACCAAGAAGCTCCAGCATCTGAGGTAAGAGTACCTAATAAAGATGGAAACAAGATCCACAACACTTCCTTACTCATATATATTTCCTCTGACTTCCATCTTGGGCACTTGCCATTGTGTCCTCTTCAAAACATCCTCCTATTAAATGCACATTTGCCGAGCTGTTTTCTTGAATCACTAAGAATTTAGAAATTTTCTCTCAGGACTCTAACTCCATCAGTCCATTAAGCCATTTGAATGCTAACAATACACTGAAAAAGTAATAGCTCAATGACATGATATGGACCAGAAAAATTACATGATAGCTGAACTGGACAAGTCCACTGAAAACAAGGGAAGTTTCCCCAAAGTGAACTTTGTATCAGGGCTGAAGATAAGGGATTAGGTGAAGTCATGGATTGCCAAGTCTCATACCTAAGAAGGTGCTGAGGAAACACGTGTCATGAATCAAAGTGAGCGCCAGGCCTCAGCACAGATACCCAAGGTTTTACTGTATCAGCAACATAAGACACAACCTTGTTAAGAGTCTGAGTCCCAGACCAATGCAGCTGTTCTCCTCATCTAGCATAACAACCCTCCTCATTCCTTTCCTGTGAGTCCTGATGCCACCAAGATGGACACAACCTCTGTGGGGATTTCGTGCTCCTGCAGACGGTGTGGTCAGAGAGCTGGATGCTGCAAGAGTACAGGTGATCCTCACCACTGACCAGTGGGCTGTAGTAAGTAAGCTCCACTCCTTCATCTGAGCTTGCTGGGCTCCTGCTCAGCCACTCAGCCAGCCATGGAGCATGCATTTCCTACTGGGAAAAGCAGAGAAAGTCGGCCAAGACAAGAAAATTGAGGGGCTAGGAATTTACAGGAGCAGCAAGGCAGGTGTTTGGCTGAGCTGTAGCTGAACCACAGTGACAGAACCACCTCTTCTCTGCCAGGTGCAAAGGGAACAGGCAAACCAAGTTGGACAAGAATATCCTGAAAGCAGATTTCTAAAAGCTTCAGGGAGAAGCCTACAAAAAGCATAGGTGGGGGTAAAATTGCTTCTACCAAGTATAAACACTCTTTTTACACCTTCCACAGAAAAATTTGTATTTCTCCCCCAGACAGAAATAAGAGGATAGATTCCTTCACTACTTTAATTCCCAAACACAAATTGCAGAATCAAAAGGAAAAGTGATCAGATGTACATATCTGTTCTCAATTCACACAACCAACAGAATCCTGGGCTTATTTCTCTTCTATTTTATTTCAGCTACATCTTAAACTGGGCTAATTGGCTAATAAACAACAAGGAAATGAGCAGTAATCATTGCCTAGATTAATACATTATGGAAACAAAGGCATTTTCCAGGGAGAGAGCGCAGAATAATCTCACTCATTACTGAACTCCTATTTTTCTATGGAGTCAAACAAAGAAGAGGAACCAAACTGTCCTTCACACACTGCAGGATGCCAGAGGCTGCATCTGCACAGCATTCCACTGCTCTGCCAGTAATGCTTACACTGCAGACTTTTTACTTGTGAGCTAGCAGAACCCACAGCTATGAAACATGGCTCTTGGTAGGCATGAGGGAGCCAAGGGTAACCAATATCCAGCAGGATATTAGCATAAATAAATCCCTGCTCTTCACAGAGGCAGGGTCTGTAACCTCTAAAGCCTGTGCAGAGCATAGTTGAATGGAGCTCTGCTGAGAGGTCAGGCCAGTGCTTCACACTGGGAGAAGTGAAGCTTTCCCATCAAAGTTCCTTGAGTCCTCACTTTTTCACTGATTCAAGGCACAGAGGTGAGTTGAGAATACCAAAACTATTTCAAGAATTTATTTTCCCAGAATTCTCATTAATTCTTATGAGAAATACAAAGCTTAATACACTCTTATCAATAGATTGTAATCCCCTCCTGGCTGACCACCCCTTTTCTGCTAACTTGTTTATTTTGTGGCTTTTTAAAAAACTGATTTCTAAAGTCAGAGGGAGGATGGGAGGTTTTTAAAGATAATATACAAGTATTGTCACAGCAATGGAACAATCAGAGCAGCTGCCATACTCACATTCTCCTAGGCGCCTGATTTTAGTCTTGATACAAAGCTTTGCCTAAAACTGACTTTGCTACCTAAATTTAACATCTCAGAAAATGTCTGAGTTCGTAATCATTAACTTTCCATGTGGATGCAGCTGCAGTGTTATAGGCATTCTTATAAATCCTTCATACTGCACATGCCAACTGAGAGTTACATAGTTTACTTTGTTTNTTTTCAAAATATTTTTGCATTAAATGTAACATTCATTGGACATACTAAAAATTACCAAAGAAACCCAACAGAAAATATCCACATGGGTCTCTTTCTGGAGGAAAAAAAAACCCAACCTAACAACAGCAAAAACCAAAAACCAAACACAACAAACAAATAAGCAAAACCAATCAAAAACCAAAGCAAAAACCAAAACACACAGAAGACAAGGGGGGGGTTATGTGGTCAGATAAACAGCAGGAGACTACTGGATTTGTTAAATACCATTCTAATATGCAGAGAGGGGAAGCTTTTCACCAGAGAAAAAAGCAAAACATATGTCAAAACAGATGTATTCTCACTTTCCCAAAGCAACACAGATTGGTTTGTATGGCACTGCTGGAAAGCAAAGGGAATGGGCTGAAGCTCACACTCGAACAAATCCTGCCATCTCTGTCCCTGCCTCTGCAGAGCTTGTGCCAGCACAGCAGAGACCTTGGGATGAGCTGTTTTTAGAAAGCTTGGCAGAGCAAGGCCTGAGTCTGCATCTGTTCCCAGAATTACAGGGTCTGGGGCAGTAGTTGTGGAGCAACACAACAAGGCAGTGATGGAATTAGCAAGATAATAAAAGATAAAAGTAGATAAAAGAGGGACTGGAGGATGCAAAAATTAATGGTGTGAGGTTAAACATTTTGTTAAATAGCTTAGATCCTCATAACAAGTGAATATAAAAATTCCTTAGTGCTTTGCTACAATCTAAATTGTGTTTCTTACACCATTCATATATTTGTTTTTGCAAGCCCAAATACACCAGTATGCTTGTCACCAGAGTTCGGGCATCTCTTTATCTACAAAAGTGCTTGGGATTTCATCCTGTATTGCCAAGGGGTTCCATAGTGGGCTAGGGATGGTCTCAGCTATGGATATGGAAGAAGAGATGACTCTGGGCCCATTTGTTCCTTGGAGTTTCTGCAGAGGCTTTTGGAAAGCTCCAGACATAATGTGCATCAATGAAATTGTAGACTGAGCTGTTTCTGAACAGCTGGACCATAAGGATGCCATGCAGCAGGAGTCAAGATTACTCGGCTACACACAGATGACTGAACAGCTTGAAGATACAACAAGCAAGATGGAAAAAGACTAAGTTTGGTTCCAAAAAAAGAAAAAGAAGAAAAGAAATGCCTCTTTCTTCTCTAACCACTCCTCCTCACTGACACTAACAAAGATTTTTGTAGAAGCTGTGTTCAGCTTCCGTAATCAATCAGCTATGAACAGATAGATGTTGTTGACTAGAGGAAATATCTCTGCTTGTGCACAAAGCAGAGCTGCACACTTCTTTTGTGAGGCAACAGATGCACACCATCAATCTCTAAGCAGAAAACCAAGCCCTGTAACTGAGTGCTAAAAAATGTGGCAGCTCATCGAAGACTTCCTATACAACATCTATGCACACAGAGCTGAGCAAGAGAAAAGAACAGCAGAAAAGATGCACAACCTGACAGCCTTACTTTTGTCATGTAGTGAAGGTGACACCTTCTTTGAAGTGTGTATGCCAAGGCCACAGAGCTCTCCAAAGTTCTTCTCCATCATAATGGATGCTTAGCACTCACAGGTAAAATAAGAGGTGGGTGGTTTGTTTGTTTTTTTTTTTTTTATTCTGACAAATTATGAACCTTGAAGTTCATTTTAAAAAATTGCATTTAACAGCTGGTCATAGTTTATAAAGGGCTAAGACAATACAGCAGCAGCTTCAGTTCTGGACCTCAGACTGAGAACCATAAAACAAGCTGTTTTCATTAGCAACACTGCAAGCAGCATCACATTAATAGAAGGTAACACACAGATCGGCATGCACAGAAAAATGAATGATAATTCACAACTCGGTCCCCTGTGGATGGTCCTAGATGCAGAAATACCCCAGTGAAATATAAATCCTATGAAAACAAAACCAGGAATGAAAGCCATGTGAGTTACAGTGAATAAAACCCCACAAAATCTACCACTGCTGTAAAATACTGTCAGCATAGAGGAATGCTTGGAAAGAATATTTTTAACATCTGATCTTTCTGTTTCATAGAAATCTCTCTTCTAATGAATGGCACATGTCAGAAAACAAACAATAACTGCAGGTACAGGAAAGTTCAAGACAAATTTTGAAACCAGTTAACAGAAAACATCAAATAATAATCTACAGCAAATTTTGCTACTAGATTTGTTCCCATGAAATGGAACAAGCATGCCCAAGTAGGAATCAATATGAGACCACACATACAATCAAATGGTTCTAAAATGGAATCTAATATGACATAAATGGTTTCTTTGAATATATCAATACCAAAAGGAGGAACTTTACTGTGCTAAAGCAATGTGTAGGAATCCATTTTGTTCACAATTTGATCATTTTGGGATAAAACCCAGTGACCTGCAAATAGGCATAAATATTAGGATAGATATGAAAAATTAAATATCAGATTTGGGATTTATTCACAAATCATCTCAATGAAGGGTGAGAATGTATATCAGCTTCACAAAAAAAAAAGGCAGCTGGGTAATTGAAAACCATCTCAAGCACAGCATTTTCAGACAGGAAAATAGAGAAGCTAATATGTCATCAGAGAGATACTGAGATTATCTACAATAAACAGGATAGTCTGCATGTAGAGGCAAGAGATACTGGAAACCTCTTCATTCCTAAAAATAGAAGAAGAGCAACTTGAGGGAGAAAAGCTATCGTGTGTGTTATTTATTCATATAATAGTCCACATACTGTTATATACGTAAAGCAAATATCCTAACATGGAAGTAATAAACATAATATTTGTTTAAAAGTGGATCTGAGACAGTTTCTACAAAAAGAAAAGACTTCCAGGAGAGTCTCAAACTAAAGAATAAAACAAAGTAAAGTCTATAAGTTCCTATTCTGATTTTACAATAGATTTCCTGCGTAATATTAGTAAATAATACTTTTGCCCTGTGAATTCTGGTTTCCCTGCATTTAAATTAGGTGTGAAGATTGATAACAGATTTCAACACTTGGGAATTCCACACAACCAAGCCACATTATCTGCATGCTCTCCTATTTTTAAAAAACTCATATTTTAGTTGTAATTGGCTGAATACAGAAATTATCTTAACTGTAATGGTATTCAAAATAATTTCAGAACAATGGTGTATGCTCTGGACAACCTAACACTGCGACTGTCTTATCAGAGATACTGTGGCAAGCTGTGTATGCTTAAAAGAACCTGGCAAACTACTTATGTTAGATATAAGAGTTCCTACATCCAAAATCCACAGGTAAGCTCAAGAGCTGTGCAAGGCCTGTTTCTAACTGTGAATATGATGCTGTTCCAGAGCTGTTGAGGGCTTTGGCTGTGGTTTGTTTCATGCAGAAGTTCTGTGGGAGAGCCACAGCACTGTTTGAGTAACCTCCCGTGGTTGGTGAATAGCAAGTCCCACATCTAATAACAGCTCATCTTCCTCTCTGTGTCAGGGAATTACACTTGGCATTTAGGGCCACCCAGAATGGTTTAATATTGTGACACATTGTGGGGGAAAGGGTATTGCATTCCTAGCCCTTCCCACTTGTGCATAGTGTTTGCCCATTAGAACGAGACATAATAGTTTTATTGCCCCCACACAGCCTCTGAAGACCATAAACTTATAACAGACTTATAAAAAGGGACTGTAACTGTCTCCCTAGTCTGCTTTTTAACTAGGTAGGGCTGTTTTATCTGTTTCCCTCACTTTTATAATGCTGTAAATCTCAGCAGACACAGAGGGTTATTACCTCCAGGTTAAACTTTGACACCAAATTCTCTGCTTATTCCCTGAGCTGGCTTCAGTGCTCCGGACTGTCTTCTCCAGCACATGCTGACATTTAACCATGTTGCAACAGCTCATTTCAAAATTCCTGTCACATTAAATGCTTTCAGTTACCTGTCCTCTCATGCTTCTGAATGAAATGGATGCTGTACAATAGATGCCTGGCTGCTTTTGACGAATCCATTTACTGGGGAGAAGGAGGAATCCAACTAGACAGCAGAAGTTACCTAATTCCCCCCCTCCCCAGTACTATACTGGCTGAAAATGTCATCTTGTTTAATACCTCTGTATCCTAATTCCTGTCATCTCTACTGTACAGGATTAGTGGGAGGAATCCTGTCTCATGTTACAATATGGGAGGAGAACTTAAAAAAACCCCAAAACATTCCACTACCAAACCTTTAGTTACATGATGAAAAACTTCTGTGTAAAAGTGCTCATCAAATATTAACAAGAATTACCAAAAAAAAGAAAGAGAGCAGTGAACATGGGCAGATGCAACACACTGCAGGCTTCTAAACCCCAGTGGGGAAACCAGGAAAAATAGTGTGAAGTTAAGCACTATGCAAGTGACAAAGCACAACCCTGCCACTAATTTTTCCATTGCTCTCTTGTTAGGTTGCACATTTGCAGGGCAGTCTGTGAAAAAGCAGGGTTGCCTCATAGAGCCTCATCATGCTGCAAACCCAACATTAACGAGACACATGGCCATTTTTAGGCTTTGAAACGTCATTCAAATACTACTTCTTTGTTCAGTTGTACCCTATTATAACTTCTGTGGTTTTGTTCAGTATGGTAAAATTCAGAGAGTCAGATGAATGAAGTGAATGAGCAGAAGTATCTACCTCTCAAACAGCTAATTTGTTGAATGTTTTTAGATGTCTTCTAAGTCCCACTCCTGCTATAAATTTGGCAAGATCTAACAAAAATACATGAGATGAATCATTTCCCCATTGCCCATGGCAAGCTTAATGCATGGCATTAGGAAATATTTACTGAATTTGATCCTAACTCCTCTGCAACTGTAACGGGGCAGATGTCTCAATGGAGAACTCACTGGAGAACACACTTCTGAGCAAGAACAGAAAACCACCAATATCCCACAAATATTTTTTTGGTAATTTTTCTTCAGAAAATAATTAGCAAATGACTTATAGCTAACCACTGAAGGTGTGTCAGCATGAACAGATGGATATTTATAATTTAATAAACTGTTCATTGCGAAAAGAAAGTCTTCCAATTTAACACTCTCCCTGAAAATGAGACTGGCAAAACCAAGCCCTATAAAGTACTCCTAAATAACATCCTCTGAAAAAATCCCATGTGCTGGAAATTTGGTGGGGGTTTGAACACTCAATATACTTTTGAAGTTCACTGCATTTTCAAGAACACAGACTGAATTAGATTATATCAGTAAACAGCAGTGACTTAATTTTACAAGGTCTTCATTTCCTGTGGTGGCTAAGTTAGATTTCTAAAGCTGCTTTTATACATTTCACACAGAGTATCACAGAGCACCTTTCTGAATTTATACCTATACCCATGGTGGGGATTAGGTTTGTCTCTTTATCACTCTAAAGAATTTCTTCCCCATAAGTTACCAAGGACACCAAGTGTTGGATACTTAAAAGAGTACTTAACCAAAACGAAGGGATGGCCAAAGCTCGGATGGGGGAGATAATGCGAGTTCNCAGATACCTGTCTTCCCAAACCAAGACAACCCATTATACCGTAAGTTTTATACCATGTCACTGAAGTGCTGACAGATTGCACTTATCCCTGTTAACACCAGCCTCACCAAGGCTTACAGAGAGGTGTCTAGAGCATGACAGGATTATAAGAAAAAAATCCATTTCTGTTTGCACACAGTGCAAACATGATGATCATGCACATGATACTACACATTGAACCATAGCCAAGGAAAACACATGAGCCCCTGCTTCATTTAATGGAAGAATTTATGTCCTGCAAAGATTTTTTTGAATCCTGATTTCAGGATGCCTTTTTTTTCTGAATCCCAGGTATCTCTTTGCTTAATTCTCCTCCTCTCTACATATATCCTTGAATACAAACACAAAAAGTGATGTTTGCTGTCTTCCACAGGAAAAGGTTTGGAAAGAAAGATAGTATCTTTTGTCAGATTGAGTTCTATAGCTGAAAAGGTGAACTAGTGGATTCAAAATCCTTTCTAGAAGAAAGCAGAAAATGGTTTCATATGCTTTTTTTCGTTCCTCCCATCTATTATCAGCTAATCTAATAAAGAGAGATATCCTGTCCCTACAGATCTCATTTCACATCAATCCCCAGACCACCGCAGTCCCCATTGTTTTCTTACAGCATGCTCATTATTGTGCTGCTGTAAAGCAGCAGGAATCCCTGAATCACATTTGTGTCTGGCATTCTGAAGGAAGAAGGGCTGCCTCACTTACCGCCTCCACCTCTGCTGGGTCGTACCAGACGTTAATGTATGGATGCTGTAAGGCTTCATCTACTGATATCCTCTTGGCCGGATCAATGACTAGCATCTTTGATAAGAGGTCCCTGGCTTGGCTGGCTGGAACAAGGAAAGCAGAGAAACACAGTGTTAGAACAAAACAACCACTGCCTCCAGGGGAGGGTTAGTACGGGTTGGAAAATAGCAGTGGCACAACTCTTTTAGTGATTGGTTGTGTATGAGCTTCTGCTCCCTTGCCTCATCATAGCAAGAGCTCTTCAGTAATTATTTTAGGTCTGATTCATTAGAAAGGTGCCAAAATCAGAGCTGACACCATTAGATCCCTAACAAGCTTTAGAGACATTTTACATGTGTGCAGATTCCACGCAGAGGGCTGCATAATAGCCCCAAGAAAAAATGTGCTTGATGTATCTGTGATTATTACCAGGATCAGAGTACAAAAGTTCACACAAAGAAGTCTAAAATCATGGCATTACTAAATCAAAGCCTGAAACTTACAGGCACTCTTAGACTGGCTCAGAAAAACATCCACACTTCTCTGGATGTTTTAAAGTTTCTCACCTAACCTGCTGTGAGGCATTAAACATTTTAATGAGGTAGAGACACTAGGCTAATCTTAAGGCATCCCCTTAGAAGCAATAATTTCAAATCTGTAGCCTTGTGGTATGGAATTGTTTGGAACTGCTTAAGTCTTGTTTGTCCTGCATAATGAAATTTAAATCAGTGGGGCACATCATCCTCCACTACACACACATATATATACACATACACACATAGAATTTTACATTGCAGCATTGATTTATTTCACTTGATAATATATTCCATTGTGCCTATCAGGCCACAAACTCAGCTTTATACTACCCAAATGGATTTTTACTATTTGGAGTTTGCAGAAAATATAATACATAATACCATCTCAAGCCGTGTGAAAAAAATATAATGACACATATTTCTATTATTATTATCCATGGAGCATTCTAAGCTCTCAGATGCTCAACTTTATTTGCTATGTAAGTTAAAAAGACAATGAAAGGGAAAAAAAAATGCCAAAAGCAGTAAGTGCAAAAATATTATTAGGTATCTCATCATACATGAGTGAGTATCTAATTAAACCATTAACATTATATTATGGTGAAATATTTAGGCAGGGCATGAGATGATACATTGCTGCATAAGTAGGGTTTCTGAATGCACTGTTTCTTGCTTTGTGGCTTTATCTTCAAACCTGGCATTCAAGATGTATGTGCTTTCTGTATCCAAAAGATAACAGCACTGTTTGACAGGCATTTCAATTCATTAGCTGCAAATGCAGGAAAATTCCATTATTCAATTGTGTTGTGGTAGGAGTATAAAATTCTGTGTATCCGAAAGCATCTGCTCAGACCTTTCCCTTTACTCCCAGAGCCAGGACAGCAGCTTGGCTATGAAGCAGTTGTTAACAGGAGGAAAACTCTGAGTCGTGTAATGACATGCAAATTGCAAGCAATTGAAAACCATTAGATGCCACCATGGTGAGTGGCTCCAAGGACTAGAGTGCTGCAGAGCCAAGACACAGCACAGGTCTACAGGGGCTTCAGGGCTGAGTACTAAACACACAATAATCCCTCTTTCCCATTGAAGGGCAATGCCCCATTCAAGTGAAAAAATACTTCAATATATGATTAAAATCGTGGCAATTTTTCTTCTGCAGGGGCTATCTAGTCACACTGTAATTAAGTTAGTTTCCTACTTCACATCTCCTAAGTGACCCACAGGATTTTTGCAAAAGAAGAAATCCACCCCAGTGGATATTAAATCTTGGCTATTTCATTTTGGCTGATGTTGATAACACAGTTGTATTTTCTAGTAAAGGTAGAGCTGTGAGGCAGGCATTTGGCTGAACTGGTATTTTTCACCTAAAAAAACCCAGTGCAAGTGTTGAAATCTCCCAATGGAAGTTCCATTGCTCCTTCGTGTTATAAGTTCAGAAATAAGAGTAAAGGAACACCTCATTTCCTTGTGGCACAGGATCATCACATGGAACACCATGGGAATATTTTCAATGCCTCAGTGATTATATTCCCCTGGCTTCCCAAGCACCAGGATCTCCAAAAGCCATTTCCAAAGCCTGCCTCACAGCTGAACAAAACTCATGTAGTCACTGGTCTGCAACTAACTGCATTAAATGGAGTGCAGCTAGAGAGAACAAAAATTGGAAAAGCCTTCATTCCGCCGCAGCTGCTGCGCATGAACCACGTCCCTTTGTCAGACATACCTTTGAGTTTGTTGTGTTCCGAGTCTGCTGGGAAGAGAGAGTCTGGAAAAAGTTTGGGGAAAGTGAGGCCAGCATACTTGGGTCTGTTCTCAACGTAGTTCCGTACTGTTGGCTGCAGCTTCTTCATGAATTCTGGACAGGGTGTTCCCAGCTGCTCGATAACTTTATTCCACTGATCAATATCTGAACACCAGTAGTTAAGGGAAACAAAATGCAAACCCTCACGTAGCCTCCTGACATTTCTGCATGTGTTCTCTGAAAATCCTCAGAGGTATTTAACTCCATAACATCTTTAGAGTCACTACCTTTCCTTCTCTTGTCACTATTCCACCAGGTCCTACAGCCTGCAAAGGGAAAAACTGTCTCACAAAACTTCAGGACACTGTGCAGTTCTAAAACCATGACCACCACAGAACAACACACAGATTCTTCTCTTTGGGTCAACACTTGTTAGCATTTTTTAAAAAAAACTTGAAATCCAGTGACTTGCACTCCCTTTTTTTTACATGCAGATAATTGTCACTACGTCAACTTGGAAAAACAACATGTGCACCTGCCTCCCTCTTCAGTCTGTAGAGAGGGAGATCCAGCTGGCTTAAAGAAGTTCTGCACAGGACAAAAATCTTCTTCCACTCATCTGCTTTGCACTTTACTCTCTCCAATAACTTAATTGATGCTAATTTTTCCAATATCTGCCAACCAGCAACCCCTCAAAAACAATTTGTTTGATTTTGTAAGAAGACACTGGGACTCATTTTCTATAGACAAATGATGCACAGGTGTAAAAAGATGTTTCTCTTTAACTGAGAAAGTGACTGCTACATTGCTAAACTGATACTGACTAATGAGAAACAGACTCCAATCCTTACAAAGTGTATTACAGGCATCTAGTACTGAGCTTTTTATCTGTTGAGTGTTGATATTTTAGTTCTCTTGTGCTAACATTCAGGCAGCTGATAGGTGTTATGCAGCTCTTTCAGTCACGTTCAGAACAAGACTTACTGCACTAACAAAAAAGCAAATTATCAGTAGCATCTCTAAATAACACTAATTCACAGAGCTAAGAACCTGATGACTAGATGGGGGAAAAAAAAGGAGGATTACATGCAGCCATGGGTACATTGATACTAAGAAATATGATGAAGGGAGTTTTGTTAAGAATACACTGGAAAGAAAAGGCTTTTAAAAGACAAACATTCAAAGCATTTCAGCACAGAGATTTCTGGTTTTAAAAGTATTCTTTTAAGTTATTATTGTCATAAGTGTCATAAGTGTGGAGGAGTTTTGCAAATATTAAGACAGATAACAGAAAAAAAAACAGTCAAGCAAAAACCAGTTCTTGGCTGCAGTAGCAATTTCAGATTTAAAAGAAAAGTATTTTATTTTAGAGACATGGAAACAGTCTTTTCACATACCTTGGAAAGTAAAGACAGACTAAATTTGGATTTACCTAAACTATCTTATTTGAACAAAAAGGCAAATAATTCATTTAAAAATTGCAGGTTTACTAATCAAAAGTGTTTAAAGGAATGAAAATCACTTAAACATCTGCTTTAAGAATTCTAAAACAGTGTTTTGAATGGTTTTATTTTCAGCTGAAAAAGGTTGTTAAAAATAGTCGCAGTCTGGAAAGATTTTTCTGAATACCTCTTACTTTTTAAACTAAAGTGAAGATAGATGGAGAAAAGACCCTTCCACACACCCCCTGTAGGTTGTATGTAGCATGTCTTGTGCTGTCCACGAAAAATACCTTTTTCTCAACAGAAAACTGAATAATTGCAACAACAGTAAAGTTATCTAAGACTACAGCTGCTCAAAGAGTAGCGTGAATATTTCATTAAATATTTCATTTAAAAATAAAATGGTTTGACATTTTAAACTTGTGTTCAAGTCAAGACACCTCAGTGATTGCTGGCTGGACTGCTTCAGAAGCAGGTCTCTCTGAGGAGCTTGAGAATACAGAGTGTGTAAATGCTTTGCAGACAAGAACAGAGAGTACAGAAATGAAGATGCTGTTAGTAGTGCCAAGAGAAGCTAAGTGGGTGAGAGAGCCAAGCTCTAAAATCATCACTGGAAGCATTACCTGCACATGTTGAGTGAAGTGTTTGGTAAACAGGGAGGGCCAAATACAGGACATGCTTCAAAGAAGGTCACCCCTGTACAGAGCAGGTGAACCATCTCCCAGGCATTTAGCAAAGGCCAAAGAAAAAATGATCTTGGGGATTACAGAATTATGTGGGACTTGAACACACTGGGAGGGAAGAGGTAGTAAGATGCCCTAGACATGAGCAATAAGGGAAAAGGGGTACAAGAAGTTCCCAGAACAGGGCCTACATGATGGGAACCACTGTCAGTGGTGATGGAAAAGGGAGAAGGAAAATCTACAGACAACAGGTCAGCTCCCACTGCACACATTTCTTCTAAGGTGACAGAAAGGCTCTCACTAAGAGACAATACACACAAGCACCACTGGGACATCTTGAGATGGAGTAATCAGTGCAAAAACTAGAGCCAAAGGCAAGGGAACTGGCAGAGCCACCATGTTCTGCCCCTTGACTGGACTTGATTTGCTGGATAGCACTGGACCTTTTGCAGCCCTGCTCTTACCAAGAGCCAGAAGGTCAGGCTTTGTGTCACAGCAACCTCAGGGACTGGTTTTGAGTAATGAATGATCTGAATGGGTAATTGTGCTTCTTTACTGTATTTTTTCTGACTTACATTGTTTGTATACTGCCAAAACCCTTACATAAAATACATTCATTTGCTCTTTAGATAAATTTACATGTACACACACACACAAACTGGCATGATGGAGCAGTCAGGACTGTTTTTGTCCTGATAATAGCAATAACAAAACCACACTAAGTGAAAGCAGTTAGACAATGTTTTAGTCACACGAACACACACATTTTCTCTCTAGTAATGGTTTTCCCCTTACCTAGACCTTAAAACCACTGGAATGTATTCTGTGGTCCAACACTTGAAAATGTGCAAGAATGTAATAAAGTTCTTTCAAAATGCTGGTCCAACTCCATTTCACAGTAATGTTTTATGCAGTCATCACGTGTGATGCATCTGTGATACGCCTGGTGATGACAAGTTGTACCTATCATGGTATAAGATTAAAAAAAAAAGTCTTGGAAAAAATCTGAGGTCTACACATGAAAGCAAAGAAACAGCTTTCTCTGGCTGCCAGTCAGCATTAGCTTCAGCAATTCTGCAGGAAACAAATGTTACTACAGGACAGTCCTAATGTGAATCAAAATCTACAGCAGGTTACATTAATTGATTAGAGATTGTAACTATTGATGTTATTGAAAAAAATGGTACTAAATATTAGTGATCACATAACTCTGACAGAAGATTTCCAGGGAAAAAAAAAAAAAAAAAAAAAAGGAAAAAAAAATCCCTTAAAGAAGAAGAAAAAAAGTGGACCCTGTTTTTCCCCTTGAAATTAAGAAAATGTTAGACAGACTGACAGCTGGAAAGAATTCAACCCAAAGCTCTGGAAAATGATGAAATGTCTGCTTAAAAGCTATTTGAATCAGTTCAGCTGTCCATTGCCCCAAGCAGAATCAAGGAAAATGTGTCAACTATTCACAACAGCATCTGTATGATTTAAGACAGAAGAAAGGATCTAACCTGGATTTATTAGCTTGCCTCTGGCACTAACAATATGGCATTTAGTAACATTAAGATGGACATATAGAGTTACAGCAAAGATTTAAGCAAATAGATCTAAAATGTGTAAATTCTGAATGAAGATTTATCACTGAGGCCTCAGGTTGCCTCAAGCTCACCCACCACCTTTTCTCTTTGCAGCTTTATCTCTCTTAAGGATTGTTCTCTTTTGCTTTCTAAATACTTGGTTACTTATTTGGAAAATAACATGAATTTGAACTGCAGATTAAGCAACATATCTTTCTAAAGCAAAGGCATAAAAATTCTAATGGGAAAATAATATTGTGAGTGAACAATAAAGTGTTTCTTTTGAAAAAATCACATCCCACAGTAAAGTCATCTATTTACAGGCACAGGCTGAAAGTGTACCTATATTTATTTTTTTCTGTGTGCATTGATGCAATACCCTCAAAAGTGTGGATCAAGAACCAGTGATTTGTTCATTCAGTTGGCCTGTAAACCTCAGACAAATTAAATTCCTGCAAATTTCCAAACAACTATAAGGAAATTGAGTTTGGCTATAAGAGAAAATTTACAATACTTCTCTGTCTCAATCAGAAAATATTAAAAGCATTTCTACAGTGTACAAAGTAATAACTTGTAATTAAAAAACAATTTAGACAACAAATTATTGTCTTCCTATTTAGCCTCAAAATCACAACAATTTTTCTTTTTCCTTCTCATGATGTGTCTGTGTAAATCACACTCTTTTTTTGAGTGAAGAATTGTGTTTTGTTAAGTTCAACAGCAAGATTTTGCAGGAGGAGTTACTGTTTACCTTAGGATGTTTCAGTTGTACTGCAATACAAATAACTTAATCTCTCTCATGTTTGTTCACCGGAAAGAGGAGCCTTTTTCTAAAATCCTCCTCAAGCAGTACCTATGGACTGTGATGTGGGAGTAATTCTGCCAGAATGCCTGTTTATGAGAGAGCTGCTGGAATTGTGCTGGACAGTGGTGGTGCTGGTGGGAATCATGCTTCCCTGTATGGGAATTGTGCTTCCCTGCCTAGCACACAGGGCTGCACTTTCTCCACCTATCAAGCAGCACCTCTGTACCAGCTTTGCTGCACAGGAGCAGAATTTGCTCTTTCTGGATAAATGTACTGCTTCTGGAGATAAATAAAATTAGGACATGTCAAATCTTGCTTTTCTTGAGGTAGGCAAAATGAAAATAAAACAGACACAGGGTGTTTTGTTTGTAACAGACAGATGTGAAGATCATCTCTTTTCAATCTCAAAATCTTGAGGGAACCACCTTGCTAATTGTTTTCTCCTCAAAGCTGCATATTCCACCAACAAAAACTAACTGCTCCACTTCAGGCAATTTTTTAATGTTCATAACTTGTCAAATTTAGAATAATTACTATGAACAGCTCTACAGTTCCCTCCCCAATACTAAATTGTGGCAACAACTGCAAAGTTGATCGGCCAACTTTTTTTTTCTTTTAAATTTTTTTTTAATTGGATCTTTCTTTTTAAAATAAATCTGCTAAAAAAGAAACTAACCAGCTTCCCTGTGGGAGACATCAATGTCACATTCATATTTTTTCTACAGTCCCACAATTTGCACACTGATGCCAACACAATTTAAAAAAAAACCAAAACACAAAAAGGAATTGAAAATGCTACCATCTGACAAGACAGTAACTATAAAGCATTTTCTGTTCCAAGGTGAACACTTTAAGAAGAATGTGTCATTTGTAAAAATTAGACTGCAACAGAAAATACTGCACAATGTTCAGAATAATAACTGCTATTTATATGGAATAACAGAATGTGGTGATAACAAAAACTAACATGTAGCACAAATAAATTACTTTAGAAGATTACCATTGATCATTCAGGAGTTAGTAGACAGTTGTGTTCATTGTGCAGATTTCATTAACATTTTGGATGCCCATCTATGACCCCTTAACTAAAATTTTCAAATACTATTTTAGCTGGTATTTAGTTCAGTTGCTGAGCATCTGTGCTTACACAGCAGCAAGAAAATCATAAAATCGTAGAATGGTTTGGGTTGAAAGGGATCTTAAAGATCATCTCATTTCAAGTCCCCTGCCATGGGTAGGGACAGATCTCAGTAGGTCAGGTTCCTCAAGCCCCATCCAACCTGGGCTTGAACACTTCCAGGGATGGGGCATCCACAGGTGCTACACCACAAACATGTTACAAGTGTTTATAAAAGTCTGCATAGGAAGAAGGATCTTAGTGATACAGCACAATCCTAAAATGTTTCTGTTTTTACTGTCAGCGAAGTGGGTATGGGCTCAGTTTGCTTCTGTATCTCAGGTGTACCTGTAACAACTTGGATAAGAAATCAAGAATAGACTCCTCAAGCTCAAAACATAGAAAACAAGTTCCTGGAAACTGTAGGGTTGCTCTTCTTCCTGAATCAGGAGAAAACAGAACCATTTCTGGGAAATTATTCAAAAGCTCCTTTTGCCCTTCATGAGTGAGTTTTTACAATAATTAACAGTTACTCAACTTCCCAGTGTTTAAGGAAAGTCAAATTTTGGCCTTGAAGTTCAAGAATATTCAACAACATACACCATTCTACATATTCATGTATCTATCAGTCTATACCAGCTGAGCCACCTCCAGAAACCCTCAGCTCACTAGTATTTCATGAACCTTATGCATCAGTTCTGTCTCTACATTTCCTCTGACTTCCAAGAAGCGGAAGCTGTACACATCACTCAAAGGATGGGAAGTCAGCAAAGAGAAAAGGCTGAATAAAGAGAGAAAAAAAAAAACTTCAGGAGAAAATATAATAAATATGCAATAGAGCAGATGTCAAAATGCACGAACCGAGTTGTATTATTGGACAGGAGCAAGTGTTCTCATTTTCCTTGTATTTATATACAGATGGCAGGTTTTCCAAGATAAAATTATAAGCTGTTAGCACACTGTCAAAGTTCAAACAATTTGTGTTTAGTACAAACATTTCTAAAAAATTGCTGTATTGAAAATAATTAAGTAGGCTTTCATCCATTTAATAGTGCTGGGAGTGCTTTTTTGCAGCCTGGGCACTCGGTTTTTTGGTGGTTTATCCACAAACATCACTGTTTCCATGGAACCACTGCTCATTCAGCACTGTTGCTCACAGAAAAACCACACCAAAAAATTACGTTTTCAAACAGAGTAAAATTCTCATCTTGGATTTAAAGCAGAATTAATTTATTGTGCAAATACACAAAGCTACTTTTCCTAAGGAGTTTATGATTTCCAACTGCCAATAATACCCTGAAAATAACAAAATGCTGCTTTGCTTACTGTTGTAAACATTAAATCTGTACTTATTTTAACAGGTATGACCACAGTAGACTTCTGTGCAAAATTTCTGCAGTCTCTGTGTCTTTTCCCATCAGTTCAGATTTTCTGACAAAGAAAAGGTCCAAAAAATTAGTTCTTAGAAGGTTTTCTGGAACAGTTTCCAATAACCTGTTCTCTTATGGTGTCAGAATAGTCTCTGCATCTTCTGCATAAAGCAGAGAAAGCCTCAAGGCAATTATTGAGATCTTCTCTGATGCCTACAAAAATAATTTTGCCACTAAACCTAGAAAGTACAAACCCATTTTTTAAAAAAAGATTATGACCACTGCTATAATGACTTGCATACAGATATTGCTGGACTTTGTAGATCATTCTGACTCAATACAGCAGCATTTGTTTATGGAACCTAGACAAAGTTATTAGGCAAAATATGTATATTGAAAAGTATTTTCAGAGACTACCTTAATTTTTCTGCTCTCACCAGCAATTCAGATCAATTTAATCTGAAGCTTGTAAGTAAATTAATTGTATGCTTGAAAAGAATCTATCAAAAGGTGAAACTGTTGTTTCAGAACATGGGTCTTGAAAAACATAGTTTTGTTTCTGTTGAAATGAAATGGCCAGAAGTGTGCATTTTAAAAAAGAGGTCCTTCAAGGGTATTGATGGCTTACATGTATTCCTGTCTATTTTCTTCATCTCACACTGGTCATGTTCTTTTATTTCTGAGCACTGAGTCTCAGCATAAGGTCTGAAGGAGTATTTTAACTCTGTGAGAATCTTTAATGATCTTGGTTATCTTCTGAAATTCAGTTGCCCTTCCTGAGCTCAAAAAGGCCCTGTTTATCTCCTTAATTCCACAATATGGCTTTGAAGCTCTGCCCAGCACTTTTTTCAGCAGCTCAGCTGAGGTATAAGCTCATCAAATCTGTTGAAGGCTGGAGAACTCCCTCTACAAACACATCTGCTGCCGCACCTGGCACTGGCTGAAGATTTCAAGAGCTCTGATAAGACTGATGCCTAACAGCTTCGGGGAGAAATTTCATATAGTCATAGAATCTGTTTAGGTTGCAAAAGACCTTTAGGATCATTGAGCCCAGCAGTTAACCCAGCACTGACAAGACACCACTCAAGTCCACTGAAGGCTGCCTGGGCTGCAGCGACCATGTGCTGGTGGAACTGGCAAGCCTGAGGGATATGGGTCAGGTGAAGAGTAAAGTCAGAACCCTGAATTTTTGGAAAGCAAAGTTCAGCTGTTCAAGGAGTCAGGCAATAGGACCCCATGGGAAACTGCCCTCAGGGACAAGAGAGCCAAGCAGAGCTGTATTTAAGGACACTTTTCACAGAGCACAAGAGCCAGTAATCCCCTTACACTCCAATCCCTACAACATGCATGGCATGATTGCAGTTGTAGAATAAGGTAGAATAAGGCTGCATAAGCTTGTGCAGACATATACTATATACATATACTGACATCACATCCCTCTTCTGAATGTATACTTGTCTCCCTGAGCTTGTCCAAGTACAGGATTTAAAGGTGCATTCATCCTTGTCTGCCCAAAATGCCTGCAGCGGCTAAAAAAATGTGTAACTACACTTTCACAGCTCACCAGAGGACTAAGGCACCTTCTTCACTCCTCCAGATCATTTATGCAGCAATGAGAAAAGGTTAACAGTCTCCCTCACAAAATCTTTAGCAGAACACGCGGAACAAGAGTCAGACTCACAGGTACAGCCAGCTTGTCCCGTTGTTCCTGAGGCAACACAAGACACTATGTCCTTGCTCGAGGCACAATTAGGTGCAAGCTTCATGCTAATTGCTTTTTGAAAGCAGAACTACTGCTGTCAACATTGAAATGAAGCTTTCATATGAAACTAAAGAAAATAAAAAGAGTAAAGAGAAAAAGCTTTAGCACACAATTAAGTGCATCACATGCATACACCAAAAATGGTGGAGAAAAAGTAAAATTTCAATGATCAGTAAAGACCATGAGGATTTTGGATGCTGCAAATCATTTTTCACAACTGGGAGTTTAAAAGAGGACAGAGGTGGGTTCTGTTCTCAGCTTCACCCCAGTGATTTCAGGGAATTCAGACAGATTACAGGAGTGGGACACAGCAGCAGCCTAGCTAAGCACTCCACTCTGCACTTACTCAGAGGCATTTTCTGCTTTTCTGCTTCTGAATTTTGCTACTGAAATTTTTAATGTTAGCTGAATGGACTATTTAATTGTGTAAACAGTAACAGCATCAAATGACCTACACTCCTTAACCACTGGAAAATGGCAAATAGTAAATTTTGCAGTCAAATATATGACTGACAGTGTATTTCTCATGAATATTCAATCTTTCAGCTTCAAAAATACTTTTCATGCTTATTTATGCATAAAAATTGACACAAATTAGTATTAAATACTCTTCAAACCACAGTGAAATGAAGCACTGCCTGTTAAGAAAAAATTGCTGATAGCAGATTCTGGTACACTGCCAGGCTTAACCCATTTTATGTCAAAGAGGAAACTTTTTAAAAGAAATGGATGTTTAATTACTCTTGCTCCTGCACTTCAGCACATCCTTAAGTATGCTGCCCTCGAGCTCTGAGGGCTTATAGTCCCTGCTGATGGAATTATCCAGCTGCCCAACTCCATCACTCGTCTGAAGAAATAATCTTTTTTAGAGCAATGCTAAGCATTTTCTGTCCAGGTTTAAGGCAGAGGATGCCACAAAGTGATGGATCTCAGCAGGCTGGGTTGGAGCTCGCAGCTTCCCGACTGGTATTCAGCTACACAGATGGACAGGGGAGCCAGAAGTGCTGAACCCCTGCTTGTGGCTGCTCAGCAACAGGGAAGGGGTGTGGGGGATGGATTTGTAGAAGACGTGGCTTTGAGGAGCAGGCTGAAAGAAAACAATGACATTGTTCTTTGTCCACAAAATGGGCACCCATGGAACAGCAGAAGAAAAGCAGAGAGGTACAGAAAACACAGAGCAAGCTTAGCAATGTATCGTAAATAAAAATGAAGAATGTGAACTCAATTACAGGCCAATCCCAAAGAAATCAGCAGCTGGTAATGACAATTTCTGTGGAGTTATTGCAATAATAGATGACACACAATGGTTTAATTATAGAGGCTTTGCACAAATTCTTTTTAACAAGCGTGCAGCTGTGTCAAAGAAATCTGGTTTTGAAGTGCTATTTCAGACATAATCATTTCTTTTCAGACTTATTTGGGGATATCTTTAAATGTTAGCTTATAAAATGTAGGTCTATGAACATGAAGCCGATTCTGACTACAACACTGAGGGATGCTCAGCCCTACACCCAAACATCTGACTCCACATTGACAGGAAACAGAAGCACAGTAAATCTGGAGCACAAATCAGTGCTGATGATTTCCATTAACACACAGAAGGGAAATATTTACTTTCACACAGGCAGAGAAGATGTGCTCCAGATCATACAAAGACACAAGGGAAGTGTATTGCTCATTTCAGTATGGGTATGGTCACCCAGCACTTTGGACAAAACACAAATTAGAATCTTACTAGGCAAGGCTGTGAAAATATTAATGATACAATTACCTACTTTCATTTCTTTAATGGTCTTCAGATGATACTTCTTCCACACTTTGATCAAAATATTGAACCCTTTAAAAACCCTTACCCGTCTGTAATGAGGTCAGAAGTGCTGAAGTGAGCTGGGAAGTATGTGTATATACACGCACAAGTGTACATGCACACCTACTCAGAGAAAGTTACATAAAAATTAATGATTGCCCGGAAACTCATCTGTCATCTAAGTACAGAATTTAAAATAGAAGGAAAACTGGTACACAGGCCATGTCCATTTCTCATATTCATGATCCTATGAACAGTAAAAAACTGGAGTTAGATCAAGCATGTACTGATCTCAGTTATTGTTACTCACAAGAAAGTGCTCCACAATCTGATAAATGTTAAAGTGCTTTAATAAAGCATGGAACAAAATAAGAAATATGGCTGCCTCAGCCCTGAGTATAGAATGGTCTCTAAGGAAAACAAATATATTCCTAGTCTGCTTGTCCACTGATTTAGTGAATTTATCTGTAAATCACTTCTTGTTGATGTCAAGAATATATTCTGCTTTCACATAATCATTCCATGTACTTAAATAAAAGATGGCAGACCCAAGTCCATTACAACAGTTTCTCAAGAAGCATCCAGACTTCTGAGTCATTAAACTTCTACCAAGTGATAATTTTACTCTTGGGAAGAAGTTGTGCCCAAACTAAAACCATTTCCTACTTTTGTACTTTAATACCACTTGAAGAGCAACCAAACAAAGCAAATAAGCATTTCTATGAGTCTACAACAAATAAGTATTTCTATGACTCATATCTAAGTTAATCAGAGATGCAGAAATGCATGTGAAACGCAGAACCTCTTACATCTCACCCTGAGATAAGCGGTGACTTGTGCCTACCACCTTTAAAAAAATCCCTAATTTGTGAAACACATCCCTCCCACACACCACCAAATTAATAAAGAGACATTCATAACAACAAAACTGTGGTCACTGGCGGCAGAAAGAGATGCTGATGAACCATGTGGGACGTTGTTTTCCATCTCCTCATGCTGTACTTACTGCGGTTTTCACCTAAGGCTTTTGCTGAGAGGCAGTAGTGGTTTGTTGACATTTTGGTTTGCAGGGATTTTGCAGTGGGACTTAACCCAGCTCTTTAGGTGCAGAACTGAGGTTTGTCAGCACTAGTCTAATGGGAAGGGACTGGAAGGGAAAGGGTTGGAAGTACCTACTGGGGCCAGAATGGCTGCTAGGAAGGATACGATCAGTGCCAGGAAACAACACAGCACCTTTAATCATTTCTCCCATGATGCACCCTACTGACCACATGTCAACTGAAAACAAAAATGAAATGAAGGTAAACAAGAAAACAGGAACAGAACAACAAATAAATGAGAAGACTTATCCAATCATGCTATAGCACAGCGCCTGCAGACACAGACCTGCCTCTTGCTCTTGGCGGCTGCTTTTCTGCCTGAGCACACAAGTTTCATGACAACAGAGCAGGTCTGAGAAAAATCAACTCCAACAGTTTCCTTTACCCCAGTGTGGATGAAAGACAATGCCATTAAATACAGAAACCCAACTGAGACCCGCAGCTGGCTACTGTGTCATAATACAACTTTGTAATTAAAATTTACCAATTAATTTTGTCTTTTTCAAGTTTTCATTTGTATTCATTACCTAGGTTTATGATGCTTTGTCTTGTAAATGAATGCTGGTCTCTGTATTCAATAAGGATATGCAAATTGCTATTCCTTTATCATTCCAGCTACCAGAGATCCATGCATATTTTCACAAGCTGAACTGCCAGAAGCCACAAAAGGAGCTTGGGTCCTTGTGAAGACATATCCACCGCTGATTCAGGGTTATGAATAGAATTTTTGAGATCAATCAACTCCAACAATGTTTGCTTTAGGGCCTGTTGGCTCACTTCCACCGAATCTCAGTGAAGCCAGCAGTCCATCACAAGGATCTTGAGAATCTCATAAGATTTCCATTTGCCATGATAGGAAATGGTGATTTCTAAATAGGCCAGTTGAGACACAGAAGCGCTAAGCTGTGCTTTCTGCACTGAAAGTCAGAGAAAACTGGGGGTCTATTTACCTCCTATAGGGAAGAGCAGTTCAGCTGGGTCAAACAAAGCTCACCACAATTTACACTGGAGCACAAGATGAAAATCAGACTTCTTATATCCAGCACAGGATTAAGGTGGCATTTTCCCCCATACTGATTCCATGTAACCACATTACCTCTGCTGTCCTTGCTCTATGATAAGTCATAGGGCATGAAAGCAAGCACAGGGACAGACTGATGTCTCAGGGCTAGAAACTGGGGAAAAAATATGAAAGCATCATGCTGCTTGGTTAAATTTACTCTCACAATTTTGTATTTAGCAACAGTTTAAAGTGCATTTGACTTTGAAGGCAAATGTCCTATCTGTGGAAAGCTTAACATGCCTGGGTCTAAGGTTCCCTTGTTGCTTTATTTAGCATATGAAAAGCTTCAACACTACACAATACATAAATCAATAAACAAAAAACAAAGAACTAAAGAAAAGGCTACTTGTTTGGAAGCAATAAGCAGACCTAGAGATGCAAATTATTGCTGCTTTCATCACAAGCTAAATGGCATGCAAAATATCAGGAAAAGATAGAGCAAGCAGTTGTTTGTTCGTCTGTTATTAATTCCTTTTTATTTTCAGAGACTGCCTCCTCACATCACTGCTCTGTGCTATGCTCCAGAGGGTACACACACAAGTTGAACTAGTGCCTTACTAAACTGCAAACTGTGTAAAATCAGAGATGATTATTCCCCTCTATGCCTGAGGTTTTGGGAAGGAAGCTCTTTGAAAATTTCCAAATCAGAAGGAGAGGAGATAAATACCTAAATATAACCAACATCCCAAGAGTCTTCTTGACTGCTGCCTCTTTTCCACCTCCTGAGGCAATTAGAAATAAATCAAAGTGGAACCAGGATTTGGCTGCTTGTTAGAACTAGTTAGTTGGAGGTTAAGAATTTCAGCACATACAGCAGCAGCTGTCAGAAACCCCAGTCAAGGCACTGAGACTTGTGCAAAACTCCAGAAAGGACTGCAGAACAGAGACCTATGCCTTGATCCTCTGCTTCATTTAGTCCAACATCAATCCAGATGTTGCAGTCCAAGTAATTTCACTCGTACAAGCATCATTAAAAAAACCAAGCACACCACAATCTCTAAACACCTGCAATAAGCTCCAAAGCACTGAAAATCTACACCTGGTAAAAGATTTTTTTTTCCAATGTGAGATAATCACAAATGCTGGCAATTCTATATCAACACTTGGAACATCTCCAAGGTTTAATCAAGGGAAGGCTAACTTCTAGTGACAGACCTCTGCATGATTCAAGGTAAAGCTTCAGTTTAGCAACTATTTGCCTTGATTTTTTTAAGATCATGTAAAGCACTATTAAGAAATTTAACCTACAGCTTTTCAAGACCCTCTGAAGTGAAACTGTTGAGATTTGGGTAGCCCTTGATGAGAGACCCACTTGCCATTGGAAAATCCAGGTCCTGGATTACTAGGAGTAGGGGATTTTTAATGTATTCAGAATCTCTACAAACCAGATTATTACACACTCTGGAACATATCCTTGAATATGTACATATACTTCAGAATATGAGTAAACTTGCCAAGGACACCAAATGCCACCCTAGCATAGCCAGCTTGAACAAGTGCTCACCAGAAACCACATGCATGTGTCTTCCTGAACAAAGAAAACATTTTAATCATACAGAAAATCTTCTCTGGGCCACCTCCTGGTTCTGATTCTCCATCAAACAGGTATTTCCTGACCCAAATGAGTGCTTGCTCATCCTTCCAGATTTCAGATTCCCTCCAGAAAAGATGCAGAAGGGTCAGGAATTGTAGAACTACCCAAAGATGTTTCTATATGGAGAGGACCCAAGTAAACCTTTCATAGACACCTCCTTCATAAATCTACATGCTCCTCCTGCAAAACTGCAGGTTCTCAGGGACTTCACAAAAATAATGAGAGGGAGCCCATAGGGAGAATCTGTAACTGCCCTTGCTCAAACATGTCCCACTGAGGTGGCTTTTCAGCCTTGCACTCAGTAAGATCCGGCTGTCATTCAATGAAAACTGTGACATTCAAATTAAAATTCATTAAATGCAAGCCACAGGACACTCCAGAGACCAGAGATGCAGTCACAGCTGAATGAGCTTTGCTATCTTTTCCAGCCTCATGGGTTGGTTCACACTTTCTTCCCAGAGCATTGGTGAGAATACCAAACATTCACATTTGTAATAGCTCCTGTTTCAGTGATGCAGAAATCGCCCCTCTGCCAGGTGAAAAGAGATTTTCACCTCCTCAAAACTAACTGAAGAAGATAATGACAGACATATTAATGAAGCAAACCTTGATACCTGATTTTACTTGTGTAACTGTAGGCCAAAAACACAACACTGCTTGCCAATGGCTAAGGTGCAAACTCCAGTAAAATGTCAAGGCAGCTGAGTATGCCTGTGAACACAGTGAGCTTCTCTCTCCACATTCTCCTAAAATGAACAGACACTTTGCTGGACAGGACCTCTCTTTACCTCCATCTCTCTTTTGAGTACTCCTGCAGATCTGTATTGATGTCTGCTCTGAAGAATCATTTCTAGACCCTTACTTGAATTTTCAAAATTAAAAACACAGTAGCCTGTATTGGATGCTGTACCTTGTTTTTAAAGGTTTTTCTGTTATTTCTATGCAATTAAAAAAAGGGCATGGTTTATAAAAATACATGGTAATTCTCAGTAATACATGGGCAAAGCTGCTTTTTTTTCACATGCTCCAGATACCACAGCTACAAAGGCTCCAGACCTGCCAATGCCAAAGAAAGTCTGTGCTTTATGGCACTCTCAATGACCACTGCAGAGATGGCTCAAACTCTTGAAAAGGATTAAAAGCCTCCCCAAACCACCAAACCCTTATCTCCCTCAATTCTGGGTAAGTCATGGCAAAGTCCCAGTTTTGTGACATTCCAATCTCCTTGCTGAGACTTTGCTGATATTTCAAAACCCTTCCCTTTGTGCTTGTATTTGTTATATGCTTGAATATCAACATGTTTTAACAAGGGCTCGCTCAGCACAGTATCAGCTCAATCCATTAAGATTTCCTGAGAAAGTTTTTCCTTTCTAATTTGAAACACCACTTTCCACATGATATTATGAAAATCTTAATATTTCTCAATAACAGTAATAAGGTTCCTAAGTGTTTGAATAATTGCCTTAGTGACTTCTAATTTTCTTCCTGGCAAGCAATGTGGACTACAGGTGCTCTCCTGACAGATGCTATATGGAACCAAAAGGGAATTGCCACCATTTTACAAGGGTGAGGCTTCAAAACAACCTATGAATTTCTGTCATTTTTTAAGCTTTCTGTGAGCCAGTGGGAAGCCTGCACTGGAGAAGACTCCTGCCTCTTAGGCTGTAGTGCCAAACAAGTGCCAAAAAACAACTGTTAAAAAATGGCTGAAAAAGCCATGGGAATCCTGAGCAGCAAGCTCAAGAATGAGTGTAGGCACAAGGGATGACTCATGCCTTTCCCTCTCTCCTTTTCTTTTGGATATAACTATATTAAAAAAAGTCACAGTTAGAGAGACCTACAGATAATCTCGCCAAGGAATGTGAAACACACTACACTGTGTCTAACAGACCATAGCATTGAAAACCTGTTTTGTAGATCCTGCATCTCCTAGCTTTAGGTCCTCTTTTTAGCTTCTTTTACATTTGGATTTTGAAGTATCTCTTCTCAGGTCTCAAAGAGTACTCAAGTACACTTGTATTACTTCTTCCAGCAGGAAACCCACAGGTAGTCTCTCTTGCTACAATACAAACAGATTAGCAGATCATTTTAGGATACTTGTATGTTTTCATATCTGGAACAGGAATCACAGAGTAGAATCACTGAGTATGCTGAGTTGGAAGGGACCCATCAGGATCATGGAGTCAAACTCCTGGCCCTGCCCAGCACACCCCAGGAGTCACACCACATGCCTGAGAGCTTTGTCCAAGCACTCCTTGAACTCTGTCAGGTTGGTGCTGTGACCACTGCCCTGTTCTGGTGCCCAATCATCCTCTCCGTAAAAAACCTTTTCCTGATATCCAACCTAAACCTCCCCTGAATCAGCTTCATGTCATTTTGGATGTGTCCCAGTTCTTTATTTTGATCTTGTCCAAATATCTGCAGGTTCTTGACAAAAAGCACTTCAGTGCTGTTTTGTCCACAAATTGTAAATTCTCTGCTCAGCTGTTCCAGTCTTTCTCAGCTCAATTTAGCACAGCTGCCATAAAGAAAAAGCTGACTAATGCCACAGGAAAAAAAACACCAAACATTTGCGATCATCCAATTCTCATAGGTGCCAGAAAACACAATTAAAACTTGCCTTGGTTGAAATTCATACAAGGCAGCAGAGTGTCCTGTAAGTCTTTAAGGTGAGTGATGGGAAACAAGCAGTGGATCATCTTCACTGTAGCACCTGGGATCCAGTTCAAGAGCCACATAGATGACAGACAGCATGGGGGTTTCATGCTAAGTGCAAATTATACTCTAAACTCTTGGAGTATGCTTATCTGAATTTTAAAAAAAGAGAAAAATGGCAACAGCCAAATCATCCTCATGTCTACTCTGAGATCTCTTTGAAACAGGCCTCACCTCGTATGAGCAAACTTTAAGACAAATCCTGAGTCCAAAACCAAATACCAAAGACCCAGGGAAGAATAATCCGGGTCAACAAAATCCAAACTTAGCCATCAATGCCATCATAGCTAACACACACTTAAACAGCAGGCTAACATGAACCAGCTGATCCTACCTGGAAAGCCAAGCCAGTCACACTTGACTATACCTTTTAAATAATCCTGATACTTATTGCTAGTTTTGATTTTAAGACAAAACAAACCTTAAGAAAATACTACCCGGAACAAGAAAACCAACAGAATGCACTTAACAAAAGTACAGAAGTTTTATTGTACTGTAGTTTAAGAAACACCCAAAAATGCCCTCAAAACACTAAAATTACACTTATTAATCAATGCAGATCAAATGCAAAGAAAAATTCTTGTTATGAGTGTTGGAAAGGCAGCACCTTTTCCTAAAAGATTTTCTTGATGCAAACTTTTTTTCTAAGGCAATAGAACACTTTCTGTCAGATGTCAGAGAGCATCTCTTAACCATTCTAGAAGACAGCTGGTGGGCAAGGGAATTTTTGAAAATCTGGCCACGGAAAATATTAACTGTATCTGTTAATGCTGACTTCTCTTCACAACTCCTTTTGGATGTTCATAATTATATAGAAGAAAGTTGGAATTTTTCTCTCTTCTTTTTTTAACGGTATTTTCTCTTTTGACTGTCTTAGACTTAAAGCTACTTGCAGTGGGAATTCTGTTCTCCATATTTACAGTGGAAATTCAGGCCTAGCCAAACTTAGGACACTTGGCTATCATCACAATATATTTCTATGGCTAAATCACTGTTTGCCTTTAATCTGCTGAAGGACTCACGTGTGAAATTGCTGTAGTACCATTCTCTACATGCCTCCTTCTCTCCTTCTTTTCAGTACTGAAAATAAATGCTCTGATCCCTTTATTTTCCCCACTAAGTCACATGTGCCTGGCTGGACACGTGTGCTGGACATCACTGTGGACTTGGCAGCTCAGATCTTAATAAACCTGTCTCACCTGAAAGCATTCATTTTAAGCTTTTCCTTCTCTTCAAATAAAAAAACCAGAAACACATTTCCAATCCTTAAATTGTAATCTTAGGAGATTTTGAAGATGTTATTACCTAGAGCTGAACCAGCTTTGAGGAAAGCCCTGGGGTGTTCTAACATATTTCCAATGGCATCCAAGAGTTCGGGCACTTTTTAGCTGCTCACATTCTCTCTGATTTTCTTCAACAAAATTTTCTTCTGATTCTTTCAACAAAAGTGGAATAAGCATCAAAGAAACACTGAGCAAGAAACTCAGAAGTGGACTACAAAAGCTTTACAAAACTTGCCAGGAATATTTTGGTTTGCAAATCCAACTAGAAATGGATTGAAAGGTGAATTTCCTCTTGAGAGGTCTGATTTCTGGCAAGGAAGTTTCCCTGACAGTGTTTTGAAATGTCTGCCTTAGCTGAATAACAAGGAATGAGCATACCTGCCAGGCAATTTCTACCCAGTACTCTCCAGGACACTGGAGGCTGTTCTTGTCTGAAAACCAGCTGTAGTCTATCCAGATTCCAGAGCTTTCTCATAGCAGCTTAAGAGAGAGTTTCTTGTTTACAAAGATGAGAGGTTCTGAAATTAATCTCCACCATGTTTTAATTTCCACAAAGACTTTAAAAATAAAGTTTCATTTCATGCCAGCAGCACCTGAGTGCAGTGGTAACTTGGTGGGATGTTTTAGTATGATTAAATTTTAAAATATTTTCTTTCCATAAAACATAGCAGCAGCTGTGAATTTTTTCTTAGATGTATACTGTGCCATACACAAATGTTCCTGCTCCAGACTAGAAATTAGTAAGTTCATATTGATAGCAAATGCACACAGTAGACACTCTTTTGGATGATTAAAAGAACTGATATGTTTGATTTCTATAGACTTGCCTTTTTCAGCTAGAAAACTCTCTGCTGGAAAGCCTTAAGTAGCCCACGGGAACTATGTAATGTGCTTCTGTGAAGTTTACCTGCAGCTGCACAAATGCTTCTCCAGCTCTTCCTGCACCTGGGAGGGAAACTAGATCTGTTCATCAACAGCCATGGAGAGGTGGGAAATAATATGGACCCATACACAAAACAGTCCTTCCAACACTGACAACACATTCACGGGGTCAAACTGGTTAACAAATGACTTGGAAATGAATGTAGAGATTTATTTTTTTTTCTTTTTTATTTTTTTTTTCCCCTTTCTTTCTCTTCTTTTTTCTTTAAGTTTGGTTAGGGTTTTTTTGTTGGTTTTTTAGTTGTTGGTTTTTGGTTTTGTTTTTTGAATTTTTTTTTAAACTTCCCATGCACCTGAATTAAACCCACCATTAAAGCACAGTAGTAACTGTGACCTAGCCCACATACATTCTATGTCAGGATACGGGATTTTCATTGATTTAAAAAATAGGACTATCCCACAATTTACACAATGTTTGCTGCATTTGTTAAAAAAGTCAGTTGTTATTATCAACTGATGCTGAAATGTTAAAAGATATTTTAGAAATATTTTACTGCTATCCCTGAATACAACGCTGTTGTAAGAGACTGTTTCCACAGCCATACAGAAACAAAGTAATTCTCATGTTTGAACTATTTTTTTAAAGCTACATTGTTTAAATTATATAGCATTAACATTTTTTTCTAGACATGGGCAAAAGAACTTATCTCCGAATTTGTTGTTGAAAAAGAAGAGCAACCCATTAACTACGCTACTCTGCTTTTATCCGGAAACCATTCTTTGTATGAACTCTAGCTGCTTATCAACTAAAATCTCAGACTACTCTCAGAAAAGATTAAATGGAAACATCCTCAGTATTTACAGCTGATCCTCAAGTGTATTATAGATAGTTAAGGTTTTCTTTGATTTTGTTTTTGTTTTTAAGAGGAAAAGAGTGCATTGTTTGGAGGAAGAGTTATGATGGTGTTTCTGAGGTAGTGCTACCACTGGAACACAGCATAACTATCACACTGAATTACAGGTCTTGGGAATGCTGGGAGCTGCTCTGTATTTTGAGTTTACATCTGAAGTTGTGTGTGCAGCCTGCCCCTCATGCTGCAGGGACAGCTTAGCATATTTAAGCATCTCAAACCTATCTACTAATTTAAAAAAAAAAATCACCATTTTAACCTTTTTGCCTTGTTTTGCATCCAATAACTTTCCAGCCCCTCTTTCTCTAAGACTGTACAGTGGTGCAGTCACCCCCTCAGCAAACAGGAGGTACCTGCTGTCCCTCTATCTCCCTGTGAGTAAAGCAGAACTGCATCTTCACTGGGCCACCAAGCAGAGCTCAACTTTCATAGAAAGTTGACAGAGCTGTGAAAACAGGACAGGAAGGACCCAACTTTGACAAACATGACAGGAATTACTCAAAAGTCAGCAAAAAAATAATTGCTTCCATTGCTACATGTCTGTGAAAGCTGGGTTTTCTTCACACCAAATGCCAGTGGCTGCTGATGCCAGATTTTTGTGGCGCCCTTCTGCCAACTAGATGAAAATAATATGTCTTTTTGTTTCCAAAAGTGAAGATATGTTACGTTGCCTCACTTTATTCTGATGGGCAAAACACACTTACTTACATTTCCAAGCCAGCATGGGCAGGTTTAGCCTGTGATAAACAGAAGGCTAAGTAGACACCTCCTCTTTTGTTTTCATTTTCTAATATTGCTTTCACCACCTTGGAAGGGGGAAAAATAATATCACCCAAGACAAGAAGAACAAAATGGGAGGGAAATATAGTTTAACTGACAACACAGACCTCATGCAAGTAAAGGGAAGTTCATTTTTAAATCAAGAGAATCTGATTTCAGGCCAATTTGGAAACCACAGCAGATAAACGGTTGCCTTAAACTGGTTGAGTCAAATTCTTAATTTTGTTTTAAAGAAAAAAAAATGTTGTATTGACTCAACACTGAGCCCATACAGCATTGAGATGAATCCAAAACCATGATGCATTAGCAAGCAAAAGATTATGATGTCACCACAAATGTTATGAAGTCAATATTTCCAAAACATAAAAGCAGAAAAACAGATTTACAGGAATGAGATGGGCCAAGTTAGGACTTTTTTCTTTTTTTCCTATTTTTCCTTTGAAGAATAGTAAATAAAGCTGTCCAATTTGCCATCATAATAGTTGTTTTCTATATTTTTTATTGACATGACATAAATAGTATATAAAATGGAATGATTACAGGGTTTAGAGTAACTTAATTGACTGAAATAATTCTGTGCATCTGTTTTTCATTTTCAATTTTGTGCATATCAGTAGTGCGCTATTTTCATTTAGCCATACCTCTGGGATTCAACTTTCTGCTTCTATCTTTACAGTCCTGGTATAGTCATTGTATGGTAAAAGGGACAGGGTGGAGGAGAGGAACAAATAATAGGTGAAGCTGCAGCAAATGGCACAAGGATACAGTCCCTTCCTGGAAAGAGGATTTTGTGGCGAACCATTTCTCCCATAATGCATCCCACAGACCATATATCCACTAGAACAGCAGAGACAGGGAAGTGAAGAAGGAGGAAAAAAACGCAAAGTTAACTACAACATTTCACTCCTAAAGGAGGGGAAAAAGAGCAGGTTGATCAGAACAGTACAGTTTGTTTGGTGGTTTTGTTGGGTTTCTTTTTCATGTCTCAACAAAAGCTAAAATAAGTAACTAAGTAAATACAATCTGTGTCAGTCAGCTCATCAGCAGTTATTAACAACAATGGAAAAAATCAACATTTTGGGTAAAGGTCCAGATCTAGCAAGTTAAGATCAAGTAACAACTGCACAGACCCATGGTATACACTGAATTTATGGCTAAAAATCAACCCTTTTTTTTTTTTTTTTTAAGAAAAAAACCCAAACCAACCAGATAATGATAATCTGGAATAAATCCTACTTGCAGAGTTTTTAGTCTTTGTTCTCCAGCACTGAGTCTCTCTGCAGCAGCTGACAAGAAGTTCCAAATGGAACTGCTCACAAAAGTAAAGGCCATATGGAGGAATACCACCCTTAAAGGTTATTTAAAACTCCTCTTTCAAGATCTCTACCTATGTCCTATGTATAGGTACCTATCTAGGTGTATCTGTCTGTACCTCTGTACCCAGAGAGGTAGACCTGAGTGGACTCTGTTTTGTACTGTGTAGATACTCAAAATAAATGTTATAACAAAAGCTCCAAAGGACAAATATCAACAAGACTAAGTTCATGTCCTATTCCCAATCCTGCTTTCAGATTTTAAATGAAATATGCACAGTTACCTTATCTGCTTGACTTGGATAGGGTTTTTTTTTTTGCCCTTTAAATCTTTAAAGAAATAATGCTGGATAGATAGCGACACAGTACTCACAGAAAAAAACAACAACCTCATATTCCATGTGAAGAGGAAAAAACTGCTTTGAAATCCTTTAAAAGACTATGTTGTTTCTGAGCCTGAAATCCTCATTTTCTGGTCATGTTTGACCTACACAACCAGTTTTCTCTTCTTTTTCTTCCCCTTTCTTAACCTTCAAAAGCAATCCAAAACAAACCAAAGAAACAAACAAACAACTCATTTCTTGGTAAAACAAAATAAAGGTGAAATGTTCCATTTGGGAAAAGGAGGGTACAGGTATAAGGGGCATGGGACAGCAAAAGCATGCCTGAGGCAGTGGCAGAGTTTTCTTCCTAGTGAAAGTTTTGGGACCTTCCATGGAAGTGCAGCAAACTGGTGATAATTATGCATCTTTAGCCAACCAAGTGCAGAAAGAAAATGAAAGCAGTGAACAGTCCTTATACAGGCAGTGTATGTAGTCAGAGGGGAAAAAAGTCGGGGAACCTCAGTAATGTGGCAGCATAGGCCAGAGCAGGGGAGCCAAGAACAACCCTTTCTGTTGACTTCCTTGGGAGCTGGGCCAGAGCCTCCAAGCACAGCGGCTCCTCCGACAGCTGAGCTTCATTTTCAAACATTTTGTTTTCTTCCCCTCTTTATTTTGCCTTTGTCCAAGTAAGACAAACTCATTCATCTTAAGCCAGATTCATTGCCCAGGAAAGTCAAAGGAAGTCTCTGTGTTAACTTCAATGGGCATTTGATCAGGACCCTTGGATGTGGCAAACATTAGAACTTTCCCAGCTGTGTACGTCATCACAAAAGTGTGTTTAATTTTTCTTAGTGTAGTTTTAATCATGTGAAAAACAAATGGATTCTCTGTCCTTTCATGGACAATAACAATAATCCTAATCATCTACTAAATGTCTGGAGGGGAAAAAACCAACAAAAGAATTCATGTGACAACAGAAGAACTCTGGACATTGACTAAAGAACTATCTAAATAGTGCAAGTTCAAATTTCTAATGGCACTTAGCAAAAATTTCAAACAAAATACTTTAAGGAATATTATTCCTTTATTTTCAGAAATTATGTTCTAAGCTAAGATTCTGCACAATAATAATAATAATTAATAATAATAATATTTTTTCTACTTTTTAGATCTTTGCATTAAAATTTCCGCTTTAAACTCGTAAACATTACAAATAATTCACACAGGGACTTGTTAATTTCAGAAGTGGTTGTGTGATTATGTTTTTAGTAACACTAAAGTCATGGAATTGGCTCCCAAAATCAGTTTCACTGCCCTTTACAGGATGCAGTTGACAGTTAGTAAAAGTTCTCCTGCAGGTTAGCTAACCTTCTCAACATAAATTAAGCAGGACTCTTTTTAATAACTTCCTGGTCTTGTCATATTTGCTGTATTTGCCATCAAAAAGTCTCCTCAAACAGACAAATGATACCTTTGACAGCAAAATCTGAGTCACAAAATATTCCCACCTTTCCTGCCTGGTCTACCTGGCACTCAGATGCAATTCTCAGTTTTGTTACAAAATGAGAACAACTTAAAATGTTTTCCCTTCATCTTCTGCAAAATTTGAGTTCTTCCTTAGCTGCTTCTCTATAGCAAGCACCCCCACCTGTTTTTCATAATATTTCCAAGAACCAAGATCTCTCTCAGACTATTCAGAGGAATATCCTATTTACTTCTAGGGAGATTAACTACAAATTATATGTTTTGTTTTGTGTTTTTTTTAGTTTCAGCTTTTTCCTCTTCTCTGCAATTCTACTTTCCATTAGAAAAAACCCAAACTCAAACAGCAAAATTTATACCTAGGTCTTATCATAAAGGAGGAATTAAGTCCTGAAATTTAGATCTAGCTCTGGATTTAGAGAAATTCTGGAAGGGCTAGGATTTGCTATTTCAGCTTGTACTTCTTCTTGTTCCCTCAAACAATTCAGAGATCCAGACTCAAATTTAGGACATGTCACTCATTCAGCAATTCCAGTGGTCCCCACATTGTTTCACGGCCACAGAAGACAAAGATATTCTGGTCAAAACGAGCTGACTGTAGTTGTANTTGACTTCCTTGGGAGCTGGGCCAGAGCCTCCAAGCACAGCGGCTCCTCCGACAGCTGAGCTTCATTTTCAAACATTTTGTTTTCTTCCCCTCTTTATTTTGCCTTTGTCCAAGTAAGACAAACTCATTCATCTTAAGCCAGATTCATTGCCCAGGAAAGTCAAAGGAAGTCTCTGTGTTAACTTCAATGGGCATTTGATCAGGACCCTTGGATGTGGCAAACATTAGAACTTTCCCAGCTGTGTACGTCATCACAAAAGTGTGTTTAACTTTTTCTTAGTGTAGTTTTATTCATGTGAAAAGCAAATGGATTCTCTGTCCTTTCATGGACAATAACAATAATCCTAATCATCTACTAAATGTCTGGAGGGGAAAAAACCAACAAAAGAATTCATGTGACAACAGAAGAACTCTGGACATTGACTAAAGAACTATCTAAATAGTGCAAGTTCAAATTTCTAATGGCACTTAGCAAAAATTTCAAACAAAATACTTTAAGGAATATTATTCCTTTATTTTCAGAAATTATGTTCTAAGCTAAGATTCTGCNTAACTTCCTGGTCTTGTCATATTTGCTGTATTTGCCATCAAAAAGTCTCCTCAAACAGACAAATGATACCTTTGACAGCAAAATCTGAGTCACAAAATATTCCCACCTTTCCTGCCTGGTCTACCTGGCACTCAGATGCAATTCTCAGTTTTGTTACAAAATGAGAACAACTTAAAATGTTTTCCCTTCATCTTCTGCAAAATTTGAGTTCTTCCTTAGCTGCTTCTCTATAGCAAGCACCCCCACCTGTTTTTCATAATATTTCCAAGAACCAAGATCTCTCTCAGACTATTCAGAGGAATATCCTATTTACTTCTAGGGAGATTAACTACAAATTATATGTTTTGTTTCGTGTTTTTTTTTTTAGTTTCAGCTTTTTCCTCTTCTCTGCAATTCTACTTTCCATTAGAAAAAACCCAAATTCAAACAGCAAAATTTATACATAGGTCTTATCATAAAGGAGGAATTAATTCCTGAAATTTAGATCTAGCTCTGGATTTAGAGAAATTCTGGAAGGGCTAGGATTTGCTATTTCAGCTTGTATTTCTTCTTGTTCCCTCAAACAATTCAGAGATCCAGACTCAAATTTAGGACATGTCACTCATTCAGCAATTCCAGTGGTCCCCACATTGTTTCACGGCCACAGAAGACAAAGATATTCTGGTCAAAACGAGCTGACTGTAGTTGTAACTTCAAAGATAACTAAGAATAAGTTTCCTGTTACTCTGCAATCCCACACTGCCAAATTCACCAGCAGTGTATCCCAAATACATTCTGTAGCTGCAGTTCACAACAGTGAGGAACTGCTTGCATTCCAGGTGTCATTTCCCATCGTTTCCTCTTATGTTTCCTGTCCCTTCTTTGGGTCTCCCTTACAACTGTGGAAGCAGAGCTTGCCCCTGAGGTGACCCAGTGCAGTGACACCGCAGCCCTACCGTTCTCCTTGTAGCCCATTCCCAGGATGACCTCCGGGGCTCTGTAGTAACGTGTCACCACATACGGGGTCATCATGAAGCTCGTGCCTGCAGTCCTGGCCAGTCCAAAATCCAGAATCTTCAATGTGCAGTCAGATTTTACTACGATGTTACTTGGTTTTAAATCCTATAGAAGACAGTGAAAAAAACCCATGTGACTGTTCTTTATAAAGCCAGGCACAGCTATGATACAGGCAGATACTTTAGGTCACTCTTCAAATTCTCTTTCCGTCTTCTAACACAGTTACTACCAGAAATACTTGTAAATATACAGCCAACCCTTGCTACTGTTTCTCTGCAAACTGTTCTGGAAGTTGCTCTACCTCAGCACACTTTGGGGCTTTACCTGGATAACAGGAGCCTGCTGGTGTTAAATTAATTGGATTTAGCAGATCAAGAAACTAGGATTAGTATCTGAGTGGTGTTTTGATTAGATTATTCTACCTTAATGCTGTTAACCTGATAGTGACATTCCAACTGCACATGTGGAGATACCTTAATGCTTCATTTATAATAATACAACTCATCCTTTGCTGGATGACTATCTGGCAGCCAAATCTATAACCCTCTGCTAAACACATGACATGCCAAGAAAGGAGAACTCTATAGAACAACATCCACTTTGCAACCCACTTTATCAGCCTTCCTTTTCTTTAGGGAAACATTTTTTGATTTGTTTTTAATGTGGAAATCCCAAATTAATAAAAGCACTGTTCAAAAAAGAAGTCAGGCTTTTTTCAGTCCACTGGGAATTCCCTCCTGCTCACAGTGACATGATCTTATCCCCCCTGCTATCAACTATCACACATCCACAGCCAAGTACCACATCCTTACCACATATAGCACTCATGTGGAAAAGCAAAATGAGAGGATGCATTTAATATAGACTCAGCAGTCTTTCCATTTGTTTCAGCACATGTAAACGATGGCAAATGCCAATTCCACATCCCCTGACCTCTGACTGTGGCTCTTATGTTTATATTCATTGTACTGGGAGACAGGGCTTTGATCCACAGCACACAAGAGAACCAAGTGGCATTTAAAGTCTTCATGATCATTTCATATGCTGCCTTAAGTTTTAAACCAAAGGCCCCTTACCCTGTGAATAATCCCTGCAGAGTGAAGATGCTTGATTCCACAGAGCATTTGGTACAGAAGGTAAGACATTCGCTCATGGTCCAGCTCCATCTGAATGACCTGGCACAGGTTGGCATCCATTAACTCCATTACCAGGTAGCTGAATGGAAAAGAAAAGCCACAGGCTTTTTTTTTTTTTTTGTGTTGAAGACAAATCACAGTATCATCTCAAATAAGTAACGACGCCTTTTCTTGCTTCAAAAATCACGTTATTTCTGATGACTGGGAGTAACACAGCTGGAGAGTGGGCCCACTAACCACAGCACCATGGTGGTGTTTATACCTCACTGCAGAGACACCACTCTTTTAGCATACCAGGAAAACTGGTGGATTATTTTCCCTTTCTTGGTGCATTCCCCATGACAGAGACTACACCCTGCATGGGCAATCAGGCAGCCCCACACAGAAACGCACAAAACCCAAAAGACCCACAAGCACCAAATGATAGAACTGCTCAACCCTCGGCCATTGCAAGGATGGCTGTGACAGTACACACAGGAATATGAGAGAAACAGAGGTGTCTAAGGGGGTAAAATACGCATCTCCATGCAAAATGCCTCCAAAAATCCTTCTAAGCTTGCATGACTTCACAAAATTCTCATTACAATTAATTGGCTACTGCTGGTATCAGATTACAGAATAGGAACACATTTCCATGCAATATATACAGAATGTGGGAAAGACAGGAAGATAAAAAGAGAGTAACAATATAAAACAGAGAATACTTAAAATTTCATTCGCAGCAGGTTTGTCCTAGGCACAGTAGGGGTAAGGTTCCAACAGAGATGCTGATTGTCTTCTACACCTACCCCTAGTTCCCCAGGCAAATAACATTACACAGACAAAGGTCATATCACAACAAATATGAAACCTGGTGTTTTTCACCTTAAATTGTCAAAAGAGCTCTCAATATGGGAATTCAGAATATTTTTCTACTCACTAGACTCACACTATCTTTTTTAGAGGGGCCTATAACCTTTGAATTTTGCTGAGTTATTGCAACCAAGGTATACCATGATGCCCCACACATCCCTAAAGCTTTAGCTTAATTACTGCCCCTGTTACTTACACATCCTGGAACTCCTCCAGAGATTTCTGTGGTGTGAAGACATTTAATAAACTGATAATCTGAAAAGCAAAGTAAGACAAAAGAATAAAGAAAAGTGATACATATAATCAGTTGAACCTGTTTTGAAGTCTGTTAAAGGATAAACTGTTTTTTCACTGCTCTATATATATTAACACTTGTCACTTCATGGAAAAGAAAAAAAAAATCAGCAGCATTCAAAATAAAATACCACAGATGTCTCAGATTTCCTCTAGGTGCACTTGAAATCATCTGAAAGGATAACCAGTGACAAAACAAAGTGCTAAGGGTGAAGATACTCCTCTCCATTTTGAAGTTGCAGGTTCAAAGACCCAACTTCAGCTCAGTCTAGCATAGCAGTCTTTATGCTACAGCCAGGATTGTCTTATTTATGAGGAATGTTAATTTGAGGGGACAAATAATCAGGGACAAATAATCAGAGGACGCTGTAGTGTCAAGTCCTGCGATTTGCCATTTTAGGGACATCCTTTCTCTTTCCATGTGAACTTGCGATTGAGAACAACTGTAAAATCTCCCTTTACGTGACATTTTTTTAAGCTCATTTATTCTTTGCATAAGGAGAAAGAGTCATTGCAAGATCTGAGGGATGGGTAAACACTGCAAACTGAAAATCCACTCCTAATGAAAAGGAAGTGGCACACAGATACGGCAGTAGAAAATCAAGGAGGTGGAGGAAAATGAAATCCCTGGGACATCCCTTTACAATGCAGTGTGGCAATCCTACATATTTCACCACGAAAAAGCAAGTTGACGCAGTGTCAGGCAGATAGTTCTAACAGATAATGGTTAAAATTAATATGTAGCCCTGGAATAACACTCCTGGTGCAGCACAGGAATATTTTCATCCATTATGGATACTAAGTGATATACAGTAGATGGTGCAACAAGCAGGAAAGTCTAGAACAACCCCAGTTTGACACAGCCTTTAAATAAGCACGTGGAACACCCTTAAGTCTCTCCTGTGGGCATGTAGTACCAGACAGAGTGTAGCCCTTGAGCATAATTTACTTCTAATTTCTTCCATTTAGAAAACAAACCCAACAAAACAATTCTCTTCCTAACACAGCAATGCATACACCATTTCTCCTGCTGAAAACTTACATTTTTATGATTCACACACTTCATGAGGACCAGCTCCCTGTAAGCTCTCTTGGCATGAGTTTGGTTCTGAAATGGTCTGCTGAGCTTCTTAATGGCCACGTTTCTGTCGAGGACGGCATCATATGCAGCACTGTAGTGATGACAAACACAGGGGTTATTCATCTTAAAGGGTATCCAGCACTTCTCATGGCAAAGTCCTGAACCTCAGGCCTACCATTTCCTTTTTTTTTTCCACTGAGAAAAATACTGGAACAAAAGAAGGAGAGAGTTTCTAGTTAAAAAAAAAAAAAAAGTAAGAGATCAAAAGGAAACGTAGCACCACATCAGGAGAAGACAGCATACACCACTACTTCTGAACTCCAGTTCTATTGGAAATTAACACTTATTTTCAAGGGGTGGGGGAAAGAAATTAGGTAACTTCAGATAAAAATACAATAAAAACTGGATGAGAAAGAAGTTGCTTCATTAAGCAACTCTCTGTGCAGGCTACAGCAGAAAAGGCTTTTGATTTTTGTGTTGCAGTTAAGAACACTTTCACGTGGCTCAACAACCAAGTGCCCACTTATCCAAAATGAAGTTAGTGTTTTCCTTATGCTATTTCTAATGGCATCAAGTTATTTAGTCGTTCTTTGAGACCATATCATCCAATTCCAATAACATATCTAGAAACAGAATCATTTCAGAAGGTTTTTTTACTGATTCCTGATAACAAAAACAAATTGTTACATATGCACAGTTACAACTCTTGAAAATTAAGAAATACATTGTTTGCAAAGTGAACTTTTAAAGCTGGGGCCCTAAAATGTTCCTTAAACTTTTAAATGTTTTTCACAACCTTCAGCTATTTTTATAAATGTTACCTCCTATGTATTTGGAACACTTATTTTGGTGGTTCAAATCTGACTACATAAATTCTGACTTCTAAATACCACGAAGCACATTAAGTTCTAGAAGCATTCCCAAATGGACAGCATCCTCAGACCCTCTTCTTGATTTTTCCTTTTACCAAGAAAGAGGAAAGGTATGATATGAGTTTTCTGCTAGTCCATGAAAAGTAACAGTGTATTTCCCAGGAGATGAATCAACCAAACCACCCATTGTTCTAAAAATTGCTTTCTTAAGCATAAAGTAAATATTTGGAATCCTGCAAATTTTTTTCTCATTAACTCTTGCTTACTGAAGACATTCAGTGACAGAGGGTAACTAACCTAGAAAGCATGCAAGCGTCAGAAGCTCAGTCACAAAGCCAACAAAAATGTACAGCTGCTCAAAATAGGTAAGAAAATGCTGGCAATGTTTGTCTGGGAAACCACACAAGAAGAGAAGAATCAGAAATACTGAATTTGCACTATATCTGCATAAATAACACAGCAAATGCATCCTGCATGTAAGAACAATTGTTTGCTAAAGGTGATGAGTTTTGCAAAGATTACTTTTTGGACTCATTTAGGAAGTCTGTTGAGAGTGGGTCTAGGGAAGTGATCTTCCCATGGCCCCATCTGGAATTCTGGGTTGTACTCCAGGCTCCCCAGAATGAGAAAGATAAAGACTGGAGCAATTCCACTCATGAGCCGTGAAGATTATCAGGGACTGGAACATCTGTCATACAGGGAGCAGCTGAGTGAGCTGGAGTTGTTTAGCCTGGAGAAGGCTTAGGGTGGATCTTATCAATTTTCTTAAGTATCTGCAGGGAGGAGTAAAGAAGATGGAGCCAGAGTCTTGCAGTGGTCCTGAGCAACCTGCTCTAGTTGGCTCTGCTTTGAACAGGTGGGTTGGACTAGGAATACAGCATCATCCATTTTGTCAGTTGGTAACAATTCTTTATTCTCCTTCATGAATGTAACTTTCATGACCAGCTAACACCTTGCCAGTCACATGCATAAACAAAGATACTGCACTCACCAGTTAAACCATACAGGCAGCAGCTTAGGTGACAAAGCCATCAGAGACCCAGCCTGACTTGATTTCTCTCTAGCCACAGAATTTCACTCAACTAAACCTTGTGTTAGGAGGAACATGATGTGTGATTTACAGCCCAACAGTATATAGCAGAAAGCAAACCTCTTGTAGCAGCTGTCAGAATCGTGTCTCTCATTCTGATATAATTCAGCCACAACAGGGCATCATAAAGGTCACAACTAAAATACCCCTTAATTCCATTAAGAAAGGACTGAACAAATAAAATGCAAAGTCCAAGAGTTTAAAAAACCAGGACCTTTTAACACTTAAATATTTTGTCCCTATTGTTCATGGACATATAGTGCAAATATACTTCAGTAGACAAATCTCTCAGCTAATTACTTGATCACCCAACTTTTTAGGATGAAAAGCCTATGTAAGACTCATCTGATCTATGTAAGAGTACTGTGAATCATTAATCTTTTTTTGTATTTTAATCTCATTAGATACCTCATAAAATTACCGTGAATTAGAAAATAACAAAAGTTTGTCTAGGCAAACAGTTTCCTCAGCTTCTATCTCTGCTTTTCTGTATTTTCTCTCTCTGTCAAAACAACAAACAAAACCATAAATCTAAAATCAGAAAACAAAAGGCTTCATAAAAACACTTGTCATTCATGATCAGTTCCTGGTCCTTTGCATACCATGGAAGAACTAAAGTAATCCTTTGTAGAGGGATATTTACTTTGAGACACAAGGGTCTTGTCTGAAATTCTATCATGGTCTTCTATCAAATGGAAGGTGTCCAACTACTTGAAGAAGTCAATATGCAAATTCATTGCACTGGGTAAATCCACAGCCCTGATGAGTTTTTTCTGTGTTCACCAGAAAGAAGATTTGTTTACAGCCAGCCAACTATGCACTTCACTACAATGAAATTACAGATACCAGATTTAGGTCCTCTCTCTGCTGCTTGCTACACAAAATCCTTACCTTGGAACACCAAGGTTAATACTGATGATAAGCCTTCTTAACACAAACTTCAATCATTGGCAGAAGAGTGGCTGTATAAAGATGTGGCTCCAGGGATCAGGAATAAGAGAGAGAGAGTAATGAGTGTCTGCAAAGTGTGATGAAAAGGCTGAGTGTGAAAGTCACTCTAAATCTCAAATAAGAGACTGGACTTGCATCCAAAACAGTTTCTCTGGAAACTCTATCATAACACCTCTTGCTCAACTATGAATTTATTTTTTAATTTATACAGTTTCTTGATTTTATAGCAAAGACTCTAAATTACCCCTGATCTTGTAATAAAATGATAGCTTTGCAGCAACATGAGCTCAGAAACATCCTCAAAGTTTACTGCCATGTCTCTGGCAGCTGTACAGACAGAAAAGGCAGTAAATAAACTCTTTCCCTATAAATCCTCTTTACAGTTAGTTTGACATGGTAAATGTTAGTGTTAAAAATGCCTTTTAAAACTGTAAATAATTTGAAACAAACCTATTTAGCAGAGATAAAAAAAATTTAGTGAATATAAATTCATGACTACCAAGAGATATATATAATTACAGCCATTTAACAAGGCTTTTTGCTGACTTTGGCAGGCAAAAAATGAAACTCCTCCTAGTCAGATTTACATGAACCCAGATCATCATTTACCACTAATATTTTGTGTGAGCTCAGACTGTAATGATCAATGATCTGTTGTCATGCACTTGGAGGACCAGGCTTTCATTTTTATACCTATTTTGCAAACAAATGGCAAGCATTCTAGTTTCATGTCCAAGTTTCTATTTCAATAGATACTTACAAAATAAATACTTAAAATTATTCCTCCCATCTTTTCATCAACAGGGAAAGTTAACATTTATCAATTCCATTACAGTCTACCCCAGAACAGACTGTTAAACCCATAGAAAATGTGTATTTTTTAAAGTGAACTCTTAGAGATGGGTTCTTAGGATAATAAAGGACAACCTGAAAATCACATTAACAAGAATGCTAATGATGGCTCATCCTCAACCACCACCAATCACCACCAATATATGGAGCGGAAAACCTTCTACAGAAATGCTCAGATGCACATCTAAATGTATATGCATAGATAGATAAAAAGAAAAGCATAGATGGATGCATATATAAATCCTTCCCACAGCAATTTCTCTGTCTTCAAAGCCCTTGGTTTCAGATAACTATCACTATTGCAGTTTCTGAAGAAATCATTTATAGGAACGACAAGAGCCAAATATTTTTCCTGTATCAAGCAAAATTTCTGTAAGCATGGTTTATGAAGCTTTAACCATAAAATGTTTCAAGTGCTTTACCTTCTCTCTACTTGTGGTCCCCTTTCAGCCAAGTACTCCAACAAAAAGGAGTGAAAATGTTATTTTGGCTTAAGCAAATTTTTCTAAGCGTACTCTGGTCGGGTTTTTTGGTGGGTTTGGTTTGGTTGCTCCTTACATTGCCCTCATGTATCAGTCCAAATTTTAGAATGAAATTAGATTTTCTCATTCTCAACTTTTTTTTCTCCTCTTGACATATAACTTCCAAGTTTCTAAAGGCAGACTTTCATACAAACAGTACACATTCTTCTCTTCAATAGTTACTTTTAAACAGAAAAATGTTATTAGAGTAAAAACTTCTCTCCAGAAAGTATATTTAAATATGGTGGATGCTTTCCATTAAACTAGTGGAAAAATAAAAGAATGCCTTACATTCACCAGGGTGCAGAAAGTTTTCCCCAAGCAGTACAAGCCGAAGGCCATTATAACAAAAAGCCTTTAAATGTCCTTATTAGGTTCGGAAACAACCCTTTGTGCTGAAAATCCCAAAAAAATCCAGTATGACCATACTGAAGAGCTGCAGAACTGTTGCTAGGAATGGCTACTATACTCTCTGGATGAGCTCTATTCCCTCTGAAAATGCAGAGAAATTGAGACAATATTCAGAACTGATGCTGAAGAAGACCAATACAGCTTCACAATGGATGACTGTTGCACTTTTCTTGTTGTCAGTTATGGTTCCAGCTTGGTTTTTTGTGTGTTTCTATCAACTCACAGCTTCTTGCAAGCCAGTGGAAACAGCTAGATTAGAAAATATAACCAAGCTGCCTCCCCAGCTGCAACACAAGTAATCATTTTTTTACTATCACCAGATTCCAGTTTCACAGAATAAATCAATCAGATGCCAAGGTTTTCTGTTAAGTTCCTCATCACTGCAGAGATTACTGACTGGGCTCAAAATGTTCCTTCCTGCATTGCACAGAAAGAGGTGATCTATTATCCTGTGTTGGAATGAAGTAACACGAGAGAGGACTGAAGTGCCCGAATTGTTTGGGATTATCATCCCAGTCCTTGAATGAAAATTCAGCATTGATGTCAAGATTAATAGTGAATTCCATAGTGCTTAAACTTCAAAGACATGCCACTTAAATTGGAGAATTTTAAGAAAAAGTTCGAAATGTGTGGCTCTATTTTTGCATTTCAGCATGTTATCAGGAAAGACAGCTGCTCTCACTCATCCCCTCCCTTGCCCTGCTGCCCACACTGCTTTGGATGCAGCCCAGGATGCGTTTGGCTTTCGGGGCTGCCAATGCCCATGGCTGGGTCATGTCCAGCCTCTCATCCACCAGCATCTCCAAGTCCTTCTGGGCAGGGCTGCTCTGGATCTGTTCATCTCCAGTCTGTGCTGATCCTGGGGTTGCCTCATCCCAGGTGCAGCATCTTGTGCTTGGTCTTGTTAAAGACCATAGACCATAAATTTGCATAAACCTGCAAATTTCCTGAGGTGCACTCAATCTCTTTGTCTATCATTAATGAAGATATTTAAAAACCCTGGTCCCAATATGGGACCTGTTGACCACGACCCTCTGGGTGCATGTGTCCTCCCCTCAATTCTATCTCTTGTCATTTTAGAGAGAGGGATGCTATGGGGGACTATGTCAAAGGCTCTACAGAAGTCCAGATAAATTACACGTGAAACACTTCCCTTGCCCACTGATGGAGTCACTCCCTCACAGAAGGCCACAGGGTTGGTCAGGCAGGGCTTGCCCTTGGTGAAGTCGTGCTGGGTGTCTTGACTCATCTTCCTGTTCTCCATGTGCACAGCTTCTAGGAGGATATGTTCCATGATATTTCCAGGCACAGCGGTGAGGCTGACAGGCTGGTAGTTCCCAGGGTCCTCTTATCTATCATTTTTAAAGATGGGTACAAAGCTTCCCTTTTTCCAGTCACCTGGGACTTCATCTGAGTGCCATGGATTTTCAAATATCATGGAGAGTGGCTTGGCAACTGCATCAACCAATTCCCTCAGCACTCTGGGATGGCTCTCACTGGGTCCCACAGACACATGTACATTCAGGTTCCTCAGTGGTCATAAACCTGATCTTTATTTACAGTGGGAGGGACTTTGCTCCCCCAGTCCCCATCCTGTCTCCCTCCACTGGAGAGGTGTGGGAAGAGAGGTTGCCCCTGAAGACCAAGGGAAAATGTTGAGTACCTCAGTCATCTTCTCTCTGGTAGGGGTGTCTATTTGCTGGCTCAATAGCTTACATGTTTACATGCAAACACAAAGTCCAAGCCCACAATTCATCCAGTCCCTTTACTGCCACCCATAAAGGATTAAACAGTGTCATTGTCATATCCATAACAGTCCAATTTTGAATGCGCAGTGCTCATTCTTTTTCAACCACTACAGTCATTGTTTAAAATGTCAAAGAAGCAGACCTTTACAGCAAAGATAAACTTGGAAGCAGAATTCATTCGTAATTCTAAGGACAGCTAGATCTGAAAAGTTCTCTGTGAAATCTATTTCACAATTCAGTCATCCTGAGAGAGCTCTTATCTGCCAAAATTTCAGATGGGAAGGTCTGAAGAAAGGTGTTTGAGTCATGATATATAAGACAATGTAAAAGATGATGCACGGATAAAAAACGATGAAACACTTATTTTTGATAAACATGTTTACAATAAAAGTTAGATATCTTTCTAATTACATGAGCTGGTGATGCCCTAACAAGAACCATTTTGTAACCCACCAGTTATCAGTTGTGCCTATTGATACAAGATAAAACTCTTCCCATAGCAATTTTCTCTCACAAAGACAGTGGGGATACAGTGATACAGTGGGAAAGGCAATGTGGAAACAACTACAAAGTTCACACATTGCCTGGCACACCACTCAATGGGCTCTAGTTTGGTTTGCCAGGAGATTAAAATATTCATGAGGACACTGAGTATGGAGAGTGTTTATATCCTTCTCATCTGCATGTGCTCTGCTAATTCTTGGTACTTGGCTCTGAAAACCACTCTGCTGTTTAATACTTTTCTGAACAGAACTGTAAAATCAGTACTTTCTGGTCCTGAATGTCTCTTGTCACTATCTCACTACACAGTCTGCTAGCTGCCAGTAGTTTTGTTAGCTGCCAGCCTAGGAAATTCAACCTGGGCAGTGAAAGGAGCCAAGTTTCTTTTCCATTCTGCTTTAAAAGGGCTCTAGACCAATACACTTTCTTTTACACGTGAAGCACGTAAGAGATGATAACTTCATGGTTTCCAGAGTATCCTACACTACTCACTCTTGGCATGCTCAAGGATTTACCAAACCCAGAGCAAAGTAAGAAACTGAAAAATGGACCTGGCCTGGGGCTGCCTATCAATATTCATGATATTGTGGCAGGAAAAGCATGGGTAAGAGAAGCTTAAGTGTGATTTGCAGGTAAACCATATTAAGTAAATGTTTGCCCCACATCTGGAGAATGGGTATAAGACACCAAATTTGGCACAGAGATCTGACATCTACTGCTCTGAACTCAGCAGGAAATGTAAGCTTTGGACAGTTTTCAAGTTTGTTAAGGTGCACAGCCAGAAGAAGTCCCATTTCCTTATTTAACAGCAATTTATAAGACATGGGAAATAGTGGCACTGAGGCAGAGTCTGTGCACCTGGCAGAAGCTCAGTGGCTATCACATTCAAACTGTCAGTCACATGATAATCGTGCTATTTTTTGGACCTACAAACTGGAATAGAAACCAGCTACTATCTTACTATTACCCCGTCACAACCACAATTTAAAAGACTTGCTGGGTTGCCTGACAAACGGAACAAAAGCTGTCGCTTGGGTGAATAAGAAATGCTATTTCACATTTCTTATTGCATTTCTCAAATGAATAAAAATGAAAATTCAAGCATGGAATAAAAGTGTACTGCTACCAAGCCTTCACCTACAATTTGATAATCATTGGAGAAAAAAAGGTAAGAAGTTTAACCCTAAAAGGCTACTCAAATTCTAGTTTCCCCAAACTAACCCTGCAATTTCTACAAGGCGATTCTAAGCTGACAAATACAGCATATTTTACCTGCTGCATAACAAGCAAAAGTGTCTTTTTCCAATGGGAACAAAAGGAAAAATATTAGCTGTTGCATATAGGTAAAGCCTTACAAAGGGAAGGCATTGTAAAATCAAGGCTCAGGCCTGTTACTTTGGCTAAGTAGAAAAGGAGTGTGGGAAAGAGAATCAGCTGAATTAGGGGTAGAAAAACAAGTTTTATAATCATCACATGTTCACATCGTGGTGTATGGTGGTTGGTTGAATTATGTTTGTTATGCTTTAAAACTATGTATCTGGTAACTGGCTCACTGCTTTAAAAGGCCTGGGTTTTTCAATAAAGTGGCTCTCTTTTGTACCTGCCTGGGGACTTGGCATCACTACAGACCCTCACCCCACAATTAGGTTTTTGAGTTGCCATGTTACACCAGAAATTTCAACACATGGATGCATGGACAGAATTTTAAAACACTGTATTTGAAGCCAGAAAAGAAAAAAAAAGATAAAAAACCAACCAACAACAGCGAAAAAATTCCATACAAATAACTCACAGTAACAAACCAACCAACCAACCCCTGGAAAGGGGTTTGCAGTCTCTGCAAAGCGACTCCTGTATTTGAGTCTTCCTACCTTCTGCTTCCCTTTCTAACTATCTGTCTCTGTTGCAGACTCTTGCCCATTCTGGTGAGTTTTCCCACTCATGCCAGACATGCCTTGCTTTGTTCACAAACTTCACCCAGGCTTCACGTGGTATTCTTGTTTCATATTGTCTTTCTATTCTTGCACAACTTCTGTCTAAATTTTTGGGCTGTCACTGGCTTTTATAATTCTCTAAGTACAGGTCTTGGAACAAAGCACAATATGCTGCTTTCTGTAAAGCACTGTGAAAATCTGTAGACTGCATTAATATCTGAGAATAAACACCAACAATACATGGTGACAAAGAAAACTGAATTATCTGAGCTGTATTTCCTTCCAGACTGGGTCTAGGTTTTCTATTTCTGGTTCCACTGCTTCTTTATGTTGATGGCTGCCCTTTTATTTAGGTGATCTGTCCTATTGCCCCACCTCCCTGATTCCACGTGCCCACAGCCATTCTCCTACCACAGGAGAAACCCCTTGGTCCTAAGAGGGAACAGAAGTGTTTTGTGCAATTGGTCTCATGTGAAACACATGGTGACCACGTAATGATGATGCAACAGTGTTCATTTCAGTGGGGACAGGATTTCAGGTGAATGACATGGAAGGATAAGCCTGAAGTCTATTAAGGTGCAGTCACAAGGCACCGACAGGAGTTAATACTAAACCTGGTTTACCAGGAGGACCAAAGAGAGTCTTCCAAAAATCTGTCCAGCAAGTTGCATCATAGTAGAGACCCAGCACAGATGTGAGGAAAGGGAGATGTGTCAGTGACCAAAAGGAAGCTTTTGACAATGTAGGAACAGACAAGCACCTGACATCTGCAAAGAGGGTTTGAAAACATCACTGTCTGATAGTAAAAAGTGTAAATTAAATGGAGTTTCTCACCAACCAATACAGAAAGAGCTTAAGTTTCACAATCACCAGTTACTTCCCTGCAGACACAGAATTTATACACAGCTAATACATTTTTTAATGGCTCCAAGAGGACCACAGATCCAGCCACAGCTATAAACAAACCTGCTCTGCGCATTAGGGCTGTACCAGTCCAGCTGAAAACCCTGGCTGCCAGAGCCCTCAAATGAGCCTGACCCTGCCTCTACAGTAATGAATTTGTGACCAGGTAAAGGGAGCATTGCTGCCAGGGTTCACAAAAACAGATTGCACAGAGATGGTTCCCTCACAAACTTATTTACTTTTTTCCCCCATAAACTTGCAGAGTATAAATATGAAATGGATTTTGCCTGCTTAACTGTTGTAGTCATGGAAACCATACAGGTTCTTTAAGGAGAAAGGAATCAAAAAAGGACATAGAAATATAGGCAGTGTATTTTAGAGACAAAGGAAGATTTCTTTGCTAGAAAAGAATACTGTGGCACATTTTATTACATACCATCTGTGATTACCATTACATTTTAGATTTTAGATTTCTCTATACAAGCAAAGGGAAATGAAACAAAAGAAGACAAACATGAAATACATGGTGACTCCCTGCCTGCCAGGAATCTGCATTCTGACAAAAAAAGGACATTACCAAAAAAAAAAAAAAAAAAAAAAAAAAAAAAAAAAAGAAAATGAGAAAAATTTCTCGATATTTCCCTTTTTTTTTTCTTCTTCTTTCTCATTTATAGATAATCGCAGTAGATAGAAGAAGCTGCAAGAATCAAAGCAAACAATGACCAAACACAATCCATCTGTCCCATTTTTCAGATGTTATGTATAGTTTGTCACATGGCAACAGTTCCCTGTGATCTTAACAGCAGTTCCTTCCATATCCAAGCTCAGTTCTTTGCTGCAACAGCACTCCAAGACATGGCCTCTTCCTCTCACTCCATATGCAGGCAAACTGTCTCTGGATATGTGTTAATATGCAAACTCTAATAAATCAGCTTAAGAAACACAAATCTGACCAACTTAAATAAGCACCACCACTCAATATTCTGGAGGTCAAATACAGAGAGATACCATTGGGAATCTCTCAGCACCTTAAAATTCACATGCTGGTGATCCAGATTCCAAATACAACTGGGAAATTTTCTGTCTCTCTCAAGAGTCAAGGCATAAATATATCAGACCCACAAAGCAGAATATGCTGTTTCAGACCAGATGAATGGGCATTTTGGTGTTTCAGAGCAATGGCACGCTAGAAACTCCAAAGAATACCACAGTGTAACTGCAAACTGGGAGCTGGGGATAAATCCTGCAATTTACAAATGAATGAGCAAGGTTTGAAGTTTGGTATGAGTTGCCTTCTGGTATTTCAACAAGAAACTCCCAAAATGGAAAAAAAATATCTGGAAATAGTTTAAACTACTTGTCCCTAGAAGAAAAAAAATCAAAAATCACTATGTGTTGCCATTGTATGGGATGATATTAGCACTGGGAAACATGGCAGAATTTGTTCATTCTGGCATGCTTATTTCACTATCAGTACAGCAACAGTTCCCAGTGCAAAGTGACAGCTATTCCCTACATTCCTCCTGCAGAACACACTTGTAAAACCCTCTAAAAAGTTATTTTCAAAAACCTCCTTGGGAGCAGGATGTCAAAGCACATCAGCAAAGCACACAACAGCTTTGAGGAAGAGAACACTGGCTGGACTAATGGATATAATTTGAAGAATTTACAACAGAATGGGATCAATCTATAGCCAGCCAACAGAATGTTAAACACAAAAAGCCTGCAAGAAGTAACTGCATAACTGGAATGAAAGTACCCAAACTCACAACATATGCTCAGTTCTGATTCACACGAGAGGCTGGGGCTGACAAAATTAATGCTGCCACTCCCTTCAAGGCTTATCCAAATACAACGTTCACCCCATTTTGCCTCTGAATGACATGTACTCTGTTCTCCTCTTCTGAGGAAAATTAGTGATTAATCTCACAAAGAGAGCACCTCTGAACTTCAATGGAACTATGCCAGTTTATACATGCACAAATGTTGGTCTCTATCAGGTTATACAGTATTTCAATTCAGTGACACAAAGAAATCAACAGTATTACTGGGATAGCAGGACCATGATGGAGAAAAATATTCATGTCTCAAGAACTTGAATACACCAGCGTCCAGCTAAACAGTGCAAATAAAATTGTGTATTAGCTGTAAGACACTGATATGACCACTATTCTCTGCGTTTTTCTCATTGCACAATAGCAAAATATGAGCTTGGAATTGATTATGGTCAGAAGCATCAACTGCTCTTTTCAATGGTTTTTACCATTATTCCCATTGCAATATCCCTTGAGATCCTTTTACCCAACCCAGGAGCCAATGGCGTTACACAAAAGCAGAACTGAAGGATAATCATTGTACAAAACAGCTCAAGTGTTTCTGCATCTTTTAGTGGTCAATACCTGTCACATTTCTCCTCCAGCCTTTGAACGCTGTGGGAAGTGGCTGAATCACCATCCCTGGAAGTATTGAAAAAGATGTGCAGATGTGGCACCTGGGGACATGGTTTAGTGATGGGCAGTGCTGGGGGGACGGTTGGACTCAGTGGTCTTTAGGGTCTTTTCCAACCTAAATGATTCTATGGTGCTGTGATTACTTTAGGGAAAGAATCAGCAGATTTATAAGTTACAACGAGCACCACCATCACCACAGGCTGATGTGAAAGAACTCTGCACTCCATAAGATTCAACCACCAAATTACAATTAAATCAGCAGAGAACCTATAGTAACATTAGGCAACACAGCAAGCTATTTATTGTCTTGCTGGCTCTACCTATTACAGGTTCAGGCTCAAAAGTATTATCAAACCACTAATTCAAAAAAGATAACTGCAGCACATTTCCCAATTTACTACTTCAGGAGTATATTTACAGTCTCCTCTATATCTGCAGCTGAGGTGTCTTTCTAAATTTATAATGCATTCACTGAAAAGCTCCCATAAAAGCATAATTCCTGCTCCCATATCCTCCACTCAAACATTACTCACGCAGAAACTTCCTGCATCAACGAGGAGAATAAAGCCCTTCCCAGCCAACCCCCCCAGCCCAGCTGACACATCATTAGATCACATCTCAACACCACGCAGCATGAAAGCTTGTGCTCACTTTTAAGAAAAGACCAAGATAAAGGATTTCAGCTGGAAGGCATCATCAGACCCATTTATTTGATATTCACCTAGACAACTTTGTTTTCAAAGCTATCACTTTCTCCTGATAATACACACAGGTATAGCCACCATGTGGTCATAAACCAGGCCAAATGTCTTCAGAAGATATTGCTAAGATTTTAATTATTTGTGTCCTCAAGCCTGTAAGTAATGACTTCCCTATATGCCTTGGAAACCTGGACTTCACCTTTGCTTCCATCATAAATTCAAAAACTGTCAGAGGCCCTTCAAATTGCCTTTGAAATATTTCTGTACAACACCATTTTTCTAGACATCACAGACAGTATCAAAAATATCACAGGCAACATAAAAATGATAGCTTGCAAACCACAGCAGAAAACCTACAGATCAATTACCTCGTTTCCAGGCAAGAAGCACTCATCTAATACATAAAGAAACACCCACTCCAACACTAGCATATTTCTGTTGATTTTATGGAACATGAGAATTTCTCTCCATCCACCATCATCCACCGTGAACAAACCCAAGCTGAAAGTGACCTGTCTCTCTTTCTCAGCCCTTTCTACATCTCTTCTAACATTGCAGAGGGGTATCAGCTACTTCTTCTCCCAGCAGTTTAAGTGGCACGTATCTAATTTAACTCAGAAAACTGTTTTCTTTTTCTGTGTCAGACTCAAAGATTAACTAGTTACAAGCCTGTGCAGTTTGTACAACCATAGCTCGGTCTAATAAACTCCAAGCTGTGTTTCAGCGATGCCCCATCGTCATCATGCCTGTAATAACAACATGATAATGATAAGCAAACACACCCTTTATAGGCTTTCTCACAGATGTCAGTGTGATGTACAGTGAGCAAACAGCCTACACTTTCATAAAGAGTAATGTTTGCAGGGTGAAGAGGAGCTTCCCTGCTCAAGAGATTCCAAGCAGCTTGTTTCCTTTATTTCTTTTGGCTGCTAAAATAATTTTGTGAACATAGTTAACACAAAACCCATTGAAAGAGTCCAAAGATTAATTTCCAAAGATCCTGTATGTACTATGTCTGTAGAAATGCCATTTCTTTACTGGGTTTATAATTATTTCACATGGGCACAATTATAACAATCACACCATATAGTTTTCTCTTTTTTGCTTAATTTACTAAATTATCATCTCCTGAATGTTTAGTATCTTTATTGCTTCCATATCAAGAAAGTAATTTTTTCTTTGATGTAATTTTCAGCACAATCCAGTGAAATCAAGTCCTGACTTCTTTCATAACCACATTCCCTGTTTCCTGTTGCATGACATAAATTGTTTTCCACCGACATTCTCCTGTTTGTCTTGAACCCTGTTCATAGAACTGTATGAGAAAGGTTTCAATATTCTGCAGCTTTGCCTAGGAACCCTGCAACACCTTCCAGAGGCTGAAAAACATCAGGCCTCACCTCCTAAAAGGAGTTAGCATTCAGCAGCCATGCTCCATCACTCCATAAAACCAAGTGTCACTATGCACCAGAGCTGTCTCCAGTAGCTGGGCAGCCACGTATTCCACCCAGGAACAGGTAGTGTCCTTACCTACAGGTTATCCTGAAGGAAAATCCAGAAACTGTGCATGCTCTGAGACGACTGAGCCTAAACCCCCCTGTGCCATCCTACCTGTGCCTGCCCTTGGCAGAGGGAACAATCAGAAATCACCCATTTGGCTTCTACACCTCTCCTAATTCTGGCAGCAAGGGGCAGAATTGCATAGCAGATAAGTGACATTTCTTGAACAAGGCATCAAGTATAAACAGAGCCACTGGATTGAAAGGACCTATGACTTAGGTTTTTCCCACTATTTACATAGAGGCTCTCCTTGTGGCTATTCTTTGCAAAGGAACAAGACAAGCAAGGCAAATTACTTCTCCCACTGGAGTAAGCTGTGCTACATATATAGGCAGGTTTTCAGTATTTTTTAACCTAATCAGCTTTTTCTAGATGTAACTCTATTTCCATCAAAATCTTCTAAATAGAGTAAGTTCCTACAGTAGAAACTTATTCTAATAAAGTTTACTGTGTAAGCTTATTATTAATATTAGGTAAGGAGAAACTTACAAACTGAAGATGTTTCTCATCATGTGTTGTTTTCTCTTAGCTAAATTACAAACATTTATCTCCCAATTGTTTTTTCATTAATGAATCACTTCACCATTGATTCTTCATGCTTTGCTGATGAGTGGCTTGTTGTATTGCTGGTGAATTATGTGGTAAACTATGTAACACAAACTAAGAAGAAAATGCTCATTATCTTCCCCATCTATTGTGTAATATTTCTATATCTGTATCATCAAAAAGGCCTTTTATGGCCTCTCCATGCTACTCACCATTTCAGGGGATTTGTGTTAACTTTCACTTGAACTTGCTTGTTTTCTGATTTGATTTTCTTTCCTAAGAAATTCTTAATTTTTGCTGTCAACTCTTAGTATGAAAGGAAAATTCACAGTATGCTTTTGATTTTATTTAGCTTAATTTCTCTATTTTTTGCTGCTCACAATTGATCATTACAGCAATTCTGTTGCAGAGAGGTTCAATGAAAACTGATTTTCCTCTGAAACAAATAGAGGACAGTAAGGGGGAAGGAAAACCATCTTTGCATCACATGGAATTGAGCAAATAGTGCAAAATAAACTTCAGTAGTACTGAACTCAAAATGTGCCTCTTTCCCAAAGCTGATTTAAAAGCAACCTTGAGTTCTTTAGTGTTTAAGATAAGGAATATGGTACTTGGCCATTTAGGTCAATCTTTGGACTTGCATGGTCTCAAAGTGCACTAAACACTGGAAGTGATGGACTGAGACCTAAGGATGTGTTGTCAGTGTTGTTACACTGCCAGTTACGGTGCCAATGCCAACAGTCCATAGAAAAAACATTTGCCACTGGATTAAAGGAACCTCTTGCTTTACCACTGCCTCCACCTGTAAAGTCACACACATTACATCAAATTCTGAAAAAAAAAAAAAAAGTGACACAGGTGACAGATGGAATTAAGACTTTACCTCTGATCAAGATAGATAGATAAATCTTTTATAGATAAAAGATTGGTTTAGTTACCCAAATGCCTCATAATTAAACAAGTAATGCCTTCACAGAGACACTTAAATACAAGCCACATAAATTTAAAAGCCGTGTCTAAAAACGCAGAGGCAGAAGCCACCCAGGATTCCACAGCTTCTGACCATGGTAAATTCAAATTGCATTGTTTAGGAGAGCTACTGAATTTGCCTTTTGTTCACATTATTCACATCACTGAAACATCACTTTTAAGAAATAAAACATTAGCAGTTACCTCAATTTGAAAGGCTTCCACCCTGAATATTTGAGAATGCTATGGGATGTGACAAGTTTCTGTGTTGCTTTCAGTGACTTTTACTGTACAAAGACTAAAATTACAGGGTTTACTTGGGATATTATTTGCACTGCCTCTGGAAATAGTGTCACAGTTGTCAATTATGATAAGATCTCTCTCCTGCTTTCTTGCTAGTTCCATTTTGCTGTGTGGAGAAGCAAACCCAGTGCTATCACTCTCACCAGCTGGGGAGTTTATTAGCAAACCACTGGGCTCCTTCTGCCTCGGGACGTCTGTTGCCTGACTGCTATTTTTGCAATTTTAGACAACGGCTGTGGCTGGAAAAGAGATGCAAAATGCCAATTCTTCTTTCAAAGCATCATAAGAGAAAGCGCTGATACTCACCAAACTATTCCCTGAGCCCCAGAGCCAATAGGTTTCAAGTTCTGGTAGCGTTTGAGGACTGTGAAGGTCGAGTCACCTACTTCCACACTGTAGAACTGGTTGTCAACTTTGCTTTTGCTCATGTTGTAATGTTTGGCAATATATGACACATCCACTTGTTTCCCAAATCCCTGTTGTACAGAAGAAGGGAAGGGGAGAGGGATTGGTAAAAACAGAGAAAGCAAGGTTGGCAAAACATTAGAATACTGAAATACTAAAGCACTGTCAGCCTAATTTTTCAATATAAATTCTTGTCATTTTTGGCTTGTTTTCATAAAGACTGTATCAAACCTCCTTTCATGTAGGAAGTCACCATAAAAAGGCACTGATTAAAGAAAACCAGTGAATTCTCCAGCTGATGTTTGTGACACAGTCATTGCCAACTACGGGTCTCTGCCTGCCATCACTCCTGCTTCATGACTACTGGGTTATGTGCTCATACTGATTCTGCCCTCATTTGTTTTGCAATTAATTTAAAATAAGATGACTTTCATCAGTGTGGAAGTGGCACAAGAGACACAGGAATCAGGCTGTTCATTATGGATCAGACAGAGCAAGAAGATGTATTCTCATGAGTGCTAAAACTTTCCCTGAGCACGTGATAAAGGCCTTGAGGACCTTTCAACGGGGTTGCAAAAGAAAAAGAGCAGTGAATGAGACAAACTGTGACCCAACACAGCTCAGTATCACAGAGACTTATTCAGAAGCTCTGGAGGTCTTCAAGAGTTCTGGGCTCCTAATGATAGGGAGAGTTGCTCTCATGACCTAACAAATGCAGCAAACACCAATTTTCATGACACAAAACCAAGCACTGTAGCTAGTACTGCACAGCAGTGTTCCTCCCCAAAACTGTGATATTAAAATCCAATACACTTTAGAGGACTTAAAAAACCCTCTCTCAAATTTGTAAAATTACCATGCAGCGAGTTATATTATAACCACTTTAGGACTACTGCTGAGCTCAGCTCCCAGTGGACTACAGTGCAAATTTATAGAAATTTGAGATAAAAATCAGAATTAAGTGCTTGTACTTTAGGATTCTATAGTACATGATTCTGAGTACAGATGCAAAAGCTCAACATATTACCACAGATCTGCCCTAAAAGAGTTGACTGTTCAGTTATGGAAGTCAAGACATGCCCAAACACCTTCTATAAAGGAAAAACAAAAACCAGCTATGCCTCTGTCTATGCATTTTTTTTTTCAGTGCTTCCAAACACAGCTTATAAATTTTCTTATTTGCTCTATTATAAATTTCTTTCCCTCAAAAAGATCTGAATTATCAAATGTATTATATGTGTATGGACTACTACATTGAAATTTGATGGAGCTGGGAAAAAAGTAAAGTTGATTTTGATGACATTAGCTTTCAATTAAAAAGGACATCATTCCAGTGCTCCGAAAATCTGTCCATTAAAAACAGACTACTGACCCTGAAAAGAACTTGGCTTTTAAAGTTTGCCTTGGAAAAATTATTATTATTTGTGTGTCTGTTATCTGTCTGGAAGGCCCTTTGGCACTGGACAGCATGCCCCTAAACACTCATTTAGAGACTTCGAAACATTTTAATAAATGCAGCTCTTCATTCAAGCACCAAGTCCCATCTCAGAAGACCAAGTGGAAACTTTACATTAACTTGTTCATCAAACATTGTGAGGGGGAGAGCAGGGGAGGCCTTGCCTTAACACAAAAAGTGAGAGATTTATGGACACTGACACAGCGCTAAACTGAAGCTTCCAGAGAGTGAAATGATTCCAAAAGAGGTCTGAATTTTTCTCATTGGAAGACAAACAGGTTGCATCTGATTCACACTGTGTAGCTTTAGTCTTAAAACGTCTTCCATTTAGCAAAGAGAGATGCATAATTTGGCTATTCAGCTCAGGTATTCATACTAGACCTGGAATTGAGAGGGTTTTTAGGTTTTTTTTAATAACATGCTCCTGATTGACAGCAATTTCACAGTGTCCTCTGGCTAGACAAACACATTTGGAGAGCATTTTTTCCTGATGTCATTATCAGAATAATGCAGGACATATTTAGCATTAACACCCATTACTCTGAAACCAATGTTTATGTATAAAGTGTCAGCATAAAAATTGCATTCCTGAGTGAGCCTGACTCATAGCCAGCTCCTCTGGAAGTACAGAGTGAATTTTTTAATCAAATTGGATGACTGTGTTAAGGCTTGGATGAGCCAGCCCTGCCACAACTTGTGTCCTCACTTCCAAGCTGCCTGACAGCTCGTTGTGTGGTATGCAGCTACATGGGAGCACATATTTTAACACTCTATGTCTAAAATAAAAATTACTAGCTTTTAAGTTAGCCTGTGTGAACTACTAGCCTGGGGAAACTCATCCTGCGTACAGTGGGATTTCTGAACTGCTGCAGTTCCAGCAGCTGGTTCTTTTAAATCCAGAAATGTCTTGTAAATCAATTAAAACAGCTCAGAAGAACCACTCTGTAGTACCTCTGTTAGATGGGTAATTAACATATCCAATTGCTTCAGTCAACAGCAATTAAAGTTTCAGACCCAGAAGACCACAGCTGACAAGAAAATGGAAATGTCCTGATGAGCAGCTCTCCTCTGCACAACACAGGCCATTCCTACAACAACCTGCTCTTAACTGTGTGTGACAGGGACTGTTTTATTTTTCATGGAATCATTTTTTCTTTTTAGATTAGTATCTTTTCCCCTACTTAAAAAATTGTGCCCCATAAGGTCTTTGATAGACGCAAACACCAAGCATTACTTCTAAAATTCAAGGCAGGCTGATTTAGTTTGAAGTTTACTTCAAGCAGAATGCCTCCTCTGAGTGACAAAAATTTCAGCTTTGTGGACAGACCAAGGTCCAGGTCATTTAGTAAGTTGCCTCCTCACTTTAAACTCACACTACAAGCTACAAAAAACGCCTACTTTATATTTTCCAATTTTTACCAAAGCCTACATAAGCAAACCAAAAGCATAGTAAGGTTACTAAAGCCCAATGCACTGCTTACTTTCATAACAACAGGAGATGAATGACATAAATATCCTTGTCATGATGCTGTCTCAAATCAAATCCCTAAGTCAATGAATTAACAGCATTATTGGATTAATCACATTTGATCAGATTCCCAAGCCAAGCTGACACATAATCAAGAATCTGGTTGATTCAACAGCCACTTCCTAAAGAGGACAAGGAAATGGCAGTTTTGCTTCACTCCAAAATTAAGGTAAAAAATCTTTTCCCTTTAGCAAGGAAATTCATACTCTTTACAGAGCATGTCAATGTTTTAGTTTCAAACCCTGATGAAAAGGTTCTTCTTCAAATCTTCAAATTCACACATGGCTCACCTTAAAGAAGCATACACATCACATTTTGCTCTTCTCCTGTTACATCCTCAGCAGTCATTTAAACCTCTTCCAGAAGCCTTGGTGTTGTTACAGATATTGATATTCCCCCAGATGCCCCTTTGTATACCACTAAATGATTTCAGATTCAGGTTTTACTGCACAATGCTTACAAGTCCTGTACAGGCAGCTTAAGTTAAAGCTTTGATTATGTGGCATCAGAAGGGAACCCAGGGCTAGGAATTTCCAGCATACACCCTTCTGTAGCTGCATCTAACCATAAGCTCCTTTGAAATGTGATTGAGACCAACATCCTGGTAAGAAACCAGGAATTAGCACTACATTAAGAAATAGATGGGGGAAGAAAGTTGATAGATACACATTGCAATCAGGTTATCATAGTAAAAATGTATAGGCCTCAAATAATTAAGTGAATTCCAGTGAGTTAATAAATTTTCAGGTGAACCTCAAATGAACTTGGGCAAGCCAAAATGCTGAGGCCTCAGATTAACAGTAAACATTGCAGGTGTGAAACTTCAAACAAAACACATCTAAGTTTCTCAGATCTCTGTGTCAGATGAAAGATTATTCCTCAGAGACAAAGTATGCATGGAAATGCCATTTGTTCTTAGTTTCCATAAACATTTGGATAATGAAATTACATTACTTCAACACTGAAAGGAACTTAGCTTTCATTTCATATGTACAAAAATGCATGAACCATTGTTTTCGCCTTTCAGTACCTAATTGAAAACTTCTAAAGCACACACACACATTCCCCAATGCCATTCTCTCTCCTCCGTACTGAGAAATATAAGAGTAAGAGAAGTCAAAGTTTCTCAGCCCTGAAAACCTAACTATCCTCATTAGCTCACTTGAGCATGTAGCCACATTTGCAATGATGTTTGCTTAGTAACCTGACAAGCGAGAAAGAGAAAAGAAAATGAAGTGTCAAGACTCAATCATTTGAGATGAAGGAAAAAGATACTCTCACCATTAATGTTTAGAGAGCATATATTTTGCTTTCAAAGGACAAGTATTTAAAAATTCAGTAGAACTCAAATAACTTACTGCCTCACACAGAGCTACAAACTGTATTCTTTTCCTTTCCTTAAGAGTACAGAGAGCAAAAGAGTTAAAAAGCCCAACAGAAATAAAATTATGTTTTCTATATTATAAGGTGAACTGCTTCCTGATATCCCATTTAATTTGCCCATTTCTATCCTGCAAAATAACTATACTTATTATATTTTACTGACAGACCTTTGATTCTGAACACCATTTCTTCTAATACTGACGAGACTAAAATATGGCAATTTCTTGCAGCTCAGCATCTCATACATTTCAGCTTTTATAAACACAAACCATGCTAGCGGCAATTTAAGGCAAATTGCTCTCCTTTGCATCTCCAAGACAGCAAGCACTGTCACAGATTCTGTTGGCAGCATCAGCAGAGGGGAAACTTTACCTGAGTGTTCACATCCTTCCCCGTCTGCCCACAGAAATCTGGCAGGAACACCCGCTCGAGGGTGCCATGATGCAAGGCTGCTGAAATCAATCAAAGCCCTCCACTAAATGCAGGTGAGTGAAAGAATCAGATGGAAGACTGAAAGGCTGATCCCCAATCTGCAGCTGGCACAGAGCCCAGGGATGAGCAGGATGAAGCAGAGGGGATGTTGTGAGCCAGACATCACAATGGCTCCCCAGCGGCCCCCACATCCTCTCCCCGCCTCAGACAAAGAGACTGGCATGGACCACAGCACATTTCAGAGGTGGATGCCTTTTCTTCCCTCAGGATACAAAAGGATAATATCTTAAAGTTACAATTTAACCTTAAAATGCCGAGGTTGAACAGACTGAGTAGGGTAAAACCCTCAGTCTTCTGGCCAGCTCTGAAAACATGCATAGAGGCAAGTCCTGCTCACCCAGGTGCATCTGCTAAGCCAACAGCACTATGAATTTAATGGCTATCCTCCCACTTGCACAGCTCCAATTCTCACAGAAGTTTCAAGTGCCAGAATTCTGTCATAAACATGAATTTGCTGAGCCCTCTACTTCGAATTTAACAGTCACAGGTTTTGCTGTGTAACTTTGAAGGGCCATAGAAGCTATCACTTGGGAAATATAGAGTACCTTTGTAAAGAAAGATCTACTAAATTATTTTAAATTGTGTATTCTATATATGACACATTTATGGCAGAAATTTTATCTATTTTCTTTCTCCATAAAGCCAGACTTCTCACTTATTCTGGCTCTCCCTGAACTCAGAAGTCCATAAGCAGTGATCCAACCTCCTATACAGAGTTTCATCTTGTGTGTGTGGGGTTGCATGAAATATTACAGTTTCTGGTCTTACCAGCCACATCACATCACAGTTCTCTATTCTTCCATCTCATTCCCCTCCTGTGAGGCTTGTATAAGTCACCCAGTCTTCCTGATTTTCTTGTGTTTTGAGGGGGATTTAAAAAGCTAATTTCCAGCTTTCTTTTAATCTCTCTCCAGCTGCCTTGCCTCCCAGACAGGGGGCTTTCTGCATTTAGCCTTTCAAGTAGACAACTGACCCCTGCAAACAACTCATCCTTGATTGATCAGTGATTGACCTTTTTACATTTGCTTTATTCACTCAATTTCAACACATCCTATTAAAGCATTTTATTAAATGTAGTACAATATTTCTAAATGCTAGTTGGGTTATTTTTTTGTTAGGTTGGGCTTTTTTTTTTTGTAGTTGTGGGTCTTTGTTTAATTGTTTAAACACTCTGTCCTTGTTTAACCTCTTCTAACTGAGATATCAAAAACCCATCAGTTTACCTGGCTTACCTAGTTCTGATTACACACAAAACAGCAAGTCTGCCTTCTCCTTTTCAATTGTGTCTACTCAAAACACAAAGCAAAGCACTATTAACTTATTCTTCTCTTGTCCTCCAAGTGAAGTGTTCACTGAGCTCTCAGTACTTTTAATTCCTTCCTTCTTACAGGCACCAAATTTTCATAGCTCATATATAACCGTGGTATCATGTATTGCTCAGAAGTCACTGTGTCCCAGAGGTGTGTCCTTTATTCCAGGCCAGACTTCTAACAGATGAGCAATCTGTGAGTATCTGCTCAAGAAAACACTATTTCAAATGATTCCTCATCCCCCTGATGCTTGAAGAGCTCAATGCTGACACAAAGGTGACATCCAGTCCTGGCCATCACACCAAAGAAGGTAGAAAAGACTGATCAAGAAACACCGAAAGAAAAGGCTCCATGAGACTGAGGTTTCTGTATGGAGAAGAACTAAATCAGTGGTCCAAATGCAAAATGTAGCCAAAGATACAGGAGAGAAAGTAGATTTCTCAATAGAACTATATAATTACAGTATTCGATGTGCAGACAATAGCTAATGAAAGAATTCTCCCTTTTACAAATAAAGATGGTATGGAGCTAAATAATCACACCTTTAGCTAGAAATAGACAACTCTTGACCTTATGAAATATCATTTTTTTTCACAGAAATCTAATATATCACTTGTTGATAACTTTTGAATACCAACTAATTTCCCATTGGATAGAAGGCCTAATCATAGGGCACACATTTAGAACTGTATTCTAAATAAAGGTATCCCATATACCTACAGCTTAGGGCACATGTAAATTCTGACAGGCTATAGATGTCCTGATACTGATTAAAAAAAAGATACTGAAAGACTAAATGGAGAAAAATATGGATGAAGAAGTCAGTATTCTTTTGGAATTGTTAGATATTGTTAATATATTAGTATTAAAATGCAATGTTTTATTCTACTCATGATACACTACTTTGCATTACCTTGTGCTACAATAAAAATGTATAAGGTCCCACAGACAAAAGTTTGTTGGTGATAGCAGCCTTATAAAAGTCTAATGAAATTCTATAGGCCTTCTTGTCCTGCTTTTCTCTTATGATAGAAAAGCAGATGTCCTTTCCCTCAGCCTTAAAAAAGGTGGCTGTTTCAGAACATGAGTTGGCTGCCCATGTCCAGTAATTCCAGACTCTGGTGTTTTTACACCTTGATGCAAAGAGGTGGGAAGGTATATATTTACCCTACTTATGCTACTGAGTGTTTCTCAGGAAGGGCTGTTCTTTTTCTTCCTTAAGCTGGAAATCCTTAAAATTCTATTCCTGCTGAATTAGCATTTCATCATACAAAACTAGTACGATCAGTGACATAAGCTCTATGTCAAAGAGAAGAGCCTGTAATTATGCATATGTCACTTTCCTTCAGAGCACATAAAGCTGTGTCTTTTAGGCCACAAATATATATTACAGGAAGAATACACCCCAGTACTAAGAATAATCAGGGTTCTGTTCAATATTGGAGCTTTAAGAAAGGCACTTCAGCACAAACACTTTGGAGAAAGTCTGCAGTGAGGCATAAATTCCAAATGGAAGCAGGAATAAGAATGGTATAAACAATATTACCACCTGGACACTATTCCTAGTCTCTAAATAAAGATCTGGATGTTTGGACCAAGGACAGAGATATAACCCCCATTCCCCTCTAAACAATACAAATGAACAGCATCCAAGACAGGTCTTAATGCAACCAGACACTTAATTTAGAGACTGTTCTTGCACATAGTCCTAGCTGTTATTTGGATCAGGGCCTATCTTTATGGAGAGAATAAATTAACATGAAGCTTAAACCAGTTTTTATCCTCAAGAGAATCCATCTGAAGGTCTGAAGACCTTGAAAAGGTATCTGTGTGATAAGTGCTTGAAGGATGGAATTGTGTTCCTTGCAATGTCAGGATAGGATCTCTTTGTACGTATTTAGTGGGTGATGCCATTCTGGGTACCTGCTGCAGCCATTAAATAGGAATTAATCTCACTCAATGAGAAAAATGCATCCAAAAGTGTCTAAGTAAAAAGGAGAGGAGAGCTGTGCAAAAAACCGCTATTCTGCACAGTGAAAGTATTTTTTTCATCAATAACACTTTTCTCATACAATCTGAGAAAAAACACCCTTTTTTGAAATTTTTGCAAATTTTTTTTTTTTTTTGGAAGCAAATTCTGTCAAAGTATTACAAAAATACTACATCTGACAAAGTGGAAGAATTAAGCCAGTTAAACACACGTGCATGAAGAATGGGTGATAAAAATGAAGACAGTTAAGCAGATTATCAAACTGAATAGCCAAGATCCATCCCAGAGCTGATGATTTCTAAGTCCAGATTCAGCCTTCTCAGCAGAATTAGTATTTAGTGTCCCTGAGTTAAAATGCAGAAAGCAAACTTTCCAACACCTGTCACTGTTTCATGTTAAATGCTTCAACACAAGTATTATTCTTTTTTACAATTATGCTTTTACTTGACTCCACATGTAATGTAAAAGAAAATAAATAGTGTTTATCATAAATTTATTTCTAAGAATGCAGCATTGTTTTCAGCCTCAAAAAGTGAAGAACATCCCTAATATGTCTCCAGTTAGTTAGATTACTGATGTCCCATCTCACAAAAAAAAACAACTTTATGAACAAACGGAATTTAAGCACAAAACACTGCTTGGAAGTGAGAAAAAAAAGTCATGTTTCATTCACAAGGGAAAATTATGCACACAGATTTACAACTAAATATGTTAACTAAATTAACCAAGAGAACCAAAACCTGGATAAATCAATGAGCTTTTTCTTTGCATCAAAGATTCAGTTTCAGCTTCGTGGGCTTCCAGACATTGTGACCAAACAATTTCAAGGGTTATGTAGAAATACAGAATTGGCTTTAGTGCAGCCTCATGGCTCCAGGACCTCAATAGCACATGGTGTTCAAAGGGAGACAAGACAAACACCACAATTTTAATTACACTTCCTTCACTTCCAACACAGGTTAACAGAAAATTATAGTCACAGGCTACAATATAAAAGGCTCTGTCTCAGAAGAACAGAGACTAAGATAAAATAGTTTTAATTTGCAGTTTTTCTGTTTGAAAACCATGGCATTATTTTTCACTAAAAAACCTCAGAGTATTAACTGATAGTTTATCAAAACAAAATCAAAAATCATTGAGACCAAATTACAAAATAAACTTGAGGGCAAACAGAAAAGTAATTTTTTGTGATGCATTTCTCTATTGTTTTGTATTTATTCTCATTTTTATAACCAGTTACTTGCAGTAAGCTGCTGAAACTCACTTCTATTTTTCTCTTATTATATATAGCATGTATTGCAAGAATGAAATACAAGTATATACTGTACCTTGTTTTACCTGTAAGGAACACACACCTGACAAAAGGCAATCTTCACATCCAGAGTAGGTTCACCAAAATAATACAAGAAATGGCGGCTCATAAATACCTGCAATTAAAGAAAAGTAGACATAGAAATCTTGTCTGGCTGCTGATGTGCAAGTATAATGCAGCTCTAGCTTCATTTGCGTTCTAAAACCAACCTGATTTGTTACCCAGCTCGTGAAAAACAGAAATGTTGTAACACTGAACTGTAAAAAAGCTTTAAATTCTTTCCAATGCCTGTCAAGGTTATGGCCCCAAATATGACTTGGTTACATCTGGAAAACTTTACAGTAACTGGTGCCATTAATTCAAAGTTTATCATGTCACTTGCATGTTCCTACACCACCACCAACAACAAAAAATCAGGTCAATAATGTTCTAAACCATGTGGGAATAGGAGACATTTATTAATATGGGGAGGAAAAACAAAAGTCCTAAGGTGACAAGTATTAGGAAAGTTATAGAAGTGGAAAGACTAGTTACATCACTGTGTAAATTCATCCACTTTGGGAACATCCCATGTAGTTCTGGTTCTGATCTTTACATTCTACCACTGGAAAAGCTACAGAAAAGGGCAATAAGAAGGGTCCAAAGCACAAAGAGATTCCTCACACAAAACAACTGCACAGACTGGGGAGTTATTTTTTTAGCCTAGAAACAAACTGTCTGAGTGGGAAAATGCTGGAGACACATAAAATAAGTGGAATACTGAAAAATGGAAAGGAAAATACCCTTCCATTTTTTGTTCAAATAATAATAAAAAAACGTGGCACTAAGTTATGTTATCAGAGTTAGAATCAACAATAGGAAATACACTGTTTCTTCATACACTGTTTTGTCACAGTAAAACTCTCTGCCTCATGTTGCTGTGGAAGCCAGAAGTCAACATAAGCACTAACATGATTAGGCAAATTCACACAAGAAGAAATCTCCTGAAAGCTATTAACCTCAAAAATATCATCTCTGACTCAAGACACCCCTGAGTCACAGTCTGCCACTCCATGCTCAGCTTACTTCTGGATTTCCCAGGCATCTGATACTGGTCCAGGGAGCCACAGACTAGACTAGACAGGGCTCCCTGTGCACTCCATGTGCTGTCTTAATTTAGTTTCAGAGCACCACATCCAGCTCTGCCTAACCAGTCCTGTCCCAGCTACATCCTAGCATGGCACATCAGTGACAAACACCCACAGCAGTATTACCAGCCTGAGATAGGCAGCTATGTCACAAGACTTTAGAGGACATAGATCCTTCTGCATGATTCCAAAAAACACAGAAAACCCAGCCAAAGACACAAAACAACAACAAAAACCTGTTAACAGTACAGTGAAAAAACTAGCAACTTTTAGCTAAAATGAGATAAATTATATAGAACTTCATGTTCTTCTGCTAAATGTAAGCTCATTGTAAAGACTTAAAAATGAAAACAAAACAACCATCCAACCATCATTCCATAAAGATAAAGTTACGATTCTGAAACTCTATGTAGCTACTTATGGCTCTTGCCTTCAGTAGGAACAACTAACTTCAAGTGTAAATGGCACTAAATAAGACAAGACTTAATTTAGAGTAATTTCAACTCACACCAATTGGTCAGGAGTAAAGAAACTACAAGAAAGTATTCACCAATACTTGCCAACTTCAATGCATCATGTGCTCCCACGTGTGTTTAATTTTTAATGAATGAATATATGAATAATCCTGTTATGAAAGCAAGTTTATGACCTTTTCTGCATCACATTACAATGTCTGAGATTGCTTTCTCACTGCCCACTGAGTCATTACCAGAGTCTCATATTCCACAGGGGGTTTATAATAGTGTATATTAAAACAAAAAAATAAGAAAGGAAGGGGGGTTTTTTTTGCTTTTTTTTTTAAAAAAAGCTTTTAACATTAGACATATTGCCAATGGTTTCTGGAAAGCCAGCAGGTAATTACACTGTCATACTGCAGATACACTCACTGGCTGTATGCATTACATTGCTATAATAATCAATGACTGAAATGTCAATAGCTATGACATACCACGTTCAAGACAGAGCTTAATGGTGGAAAGTGAAGAAAGGAACGGAAGAAATTTGAGAGAATTTGGTTTCTCCCTGAATTTGCTGTGAGGGTCTATTGAGAAAACATACTTTGTATTATGCATGCATTACTAGTCATACCCAGCTCCTCAGCTGTCCACAGGAATTACTGTCACTGTTAATAGTCACCCTGGGCATAACAATAGACCAGTGAGTTTTATGAACTGGAATACATTTTAGAATTTATGATGTTGTCCTTGTGTGCAGTTAATGCTTATAAAATAACAGAAGTATGATCTGTTCTAATGGCCTAGATCAATACTCATATTCCTCTGTACATGAGATATGCCGAATGAATCACTACGGAGCTCAGTTCCTCCAGTTGCACAACAGGAATGAGTGCCTCCTTTCCATGGCACAGAAAGGTGCACCCAGGACAAAACAGACTTGGGGTCATGTTTTAAAGCGTTTATTGAATTCATACAAGGTTCCCTTCAGTGCCCTGTAAGTAATCACACACGTATGTAACTTCTAATTCCTTCAGGCAGAAAATAGATTCACACTCAGCTGCGCAGATCTCCTTGATCACGTCTCCTCTGGTGCGAGCTGACACCACATCACTAGAGATGTTTAAGAAGTGTCAGAATAAAGAACTGGCCTGATGCTGAGATAATTGTGTTACAACATAAAGCAGTTATAAAACAAGAAGCTACTGAGACAAACAGCATCACTCACCAGGGACTGGAGCTTTATGTGAGAGCATAAGCATCCAGTATTTCTTTACCCCACTTCTGATACTTTACCTTTTCAATATTTAGTGAAATTACCCAAGGGGGGAAGAGCTGGGAGAACAGAACTTTGCTGATAGAATAAAATATTCTGGGAAGCCAGAGACTGCACACAGTAGTAGCATCACAGGGAGAAAACCTGTGAAACACCAAAGCTACAATGGGATCCCAAATCTTCATCGTGATCAAGGCATCTGTATGCCAGAACCCATAAAAACATACAAGACTCAGCAGCGAACACATGATGATGTTTCAGGCAAAACAAAATTAGGAGGCACTAAAATCAGGAGAAGGGAAGCAGCCAATGAGGCAAGATAAAGAAAATCCTGAAAATCCTCTGAGCTGTACAGTGGCACAGCCCCCAAGGGAACTGCTGCCTGGATCCACTGACGCTTGGCCTCTACCTAGCCTGCTGCTTTGCCATGCCCTTCTTCACTCCACTCTTCCTTCCTTATGGAAGCTGCTCTTCAAAACAGAATGTGGACTAAAGACATGCCCAAATTTCAGGCATGAACTTCTCTTTACCTGCAATGCTCCTATCAAATCTTCCTTTTCTGTATGAGGACTTTTTACTTTTAATAATGGTTATCTGTCTCTCCAGGGGTCAGGAGGATTATCTAATTATTATGCAAACAGCTCTTTGAAGACTGAAAGGATTAAATCAATACTATTAGTATAATTACTGAGAGCAGAGAAGAAACCATGGAATGAGAGCAGTTAAAACAGACTAGAAAACCAACAGTAGCTGCAGTTCTCAAACATAGCCTCCCGCAGTAAACCTTTCTGCTTGTCCTTGAATTCTTTCCTCACCCTCAGTGCTGTATGATATTGGTACCCAGGGAACGTCTGGGCAATTTGGCCCAGTCAGATTAAATCTTTTGGCCTAGGAGTGTTGTTTTCCACCCAGGCGGCACTATCCTTCACCTAAGTGGCTCCTGGATGATGGACAGGGAGACTGTGTTTGCCTTAAGCCCAAGAGATGCAAACCTCAAGCCTGATGGGCCTGGGCTGTTGCTGTGCTGGTCCAAGGAGAGCCTAAGCACTTGCACCCACCACGTTGATTTCTTTGATCTGGACAAAACATCACAGTCACTTTCTTTTGAGAAAATACCTTCATTATGGTTTCTCATCCCTGCATGCCCTAATCAACAGGTAAGTCCCTCAGGCCCAATGGATAATGCCTGTATTGAAAGCCTTTAACCTGTATTTAAAGCCTTTTGTGAAAGTTCAGAAGGCCAATGTCAATCCTCAGGAAACGTCCATGTAACTTTTTAATTCAGAGAGATGAAGGAGCCAGCTGCCCTGCTGCAATACTGCTTTCTTCATCACAGTCCAGGCAGACAGGGCTGCTCATCTCACCCCACAGCACAACCATCTGTGTGAAATGCACTGATGCAGGGCTGAAACAAGGTTCTTCATGAGGAAAAACTGCAGCAGCTGTTTGACCTGTATTTAAACCAGTGTTGCTGTACTTGAAATGAATATCCCAAACTAGCCCTGGTGCTGCTCTCACTACCTCCCATGCTCCTGAGATTATACTCTGAGAGGTGTTTACATGCCCTTCAACAAAACACATGGAAACAAATGCTTAAATTCCTAATTTAAAAGGTAGCCCCACAGGGAATTTAAAACAATAAAAATTAGAAGTGCAAGTTTCAATTTAAACAGGAATCAAATGGCAGCTGGAGATAAAGTAGAAAGAACTACTTGTACAAAAAACTTTACTAGATTTAAAACTGGCATAGTGTGGCAGCAAACTGGAAGGTTGTAAAAGAATCACAGGACATCCACCAATATCTGTGCCAAGTCCCATCAATTGTGATAATCTCAATAATAAGGGCAAGCCATATTTATTCATATCAAGTAATCAAATCCAGCATTTCTGTTTATTTGATACTACTACCCAAATACATGGCATGTGCACAATGGGTACAGTGAATATGCTCCCTACCTTCACCAACTTGTAGTTCTCTATTTGTTCTACAAAAGGAGAACTAAAGTATTTATTACTACCTCATTACATTTCATTCCTGAATATAAAGATATAGGGCATGGAAAAAAATTAATGAAATAGCACCATCATCTAAAGTTATTTTAAAAATCCATTCTGTCCTAATTCAATGAGAGGGGGCAATTGATCAGTTCAGTTGTCACTTTAAAACCTTCTTTAAAAACACTAATGTTCAAAGATTAACATTCATGAATTATTAATGCTTCCTGTTTTGAAAATGTGTTTGAATAATTTCATGCATTTCCAGTACTGAAATTCCTCTCTCCTTCATCTGAAAATACATACTCTCACCACTGTACAAGTTCTCTGAAGATTTCAGCAATATTCTAACTCCTGTAACTATATTTTTCCTTTGCTGAAACTTGGCTATTCTGCTCTGTGTAAACAAGAGTGTAGGAAATAATGAAGACCTGAACAAATTCACACAACATGACAAGGTGTGCCAGCAGAGAATGGCAATGTCTGATCTCCAAACTCCTACAGAATTTCAAGCATGGGCTCTCACATCTTTAACATGCTGGAACAAAGAAAGAGGTCCTGCAATTTGCCCACATTTTTCATATAATTGCTGCCAGTTATAATAGGGATGTACATGTTCAAATATCCTATCAAATTGGTCTTCACTTCAGAGACCAAATCTTTATGCTTATCCCCTTTTTTATATAGCTTTTTTCTTTCAGCTCTAAGGTTCAGCACTACAACAGGAGACCCACTGCTTAACAAGAAGCTTCAAGACACCTCAGAGGATATATATGAACCAAAATTTGCAAGCGGATTAATAACAGTCAAGGAGAGGGTTTCTACTGCAAAAGAGTGCTTTTCTGTTTTGTCTACGTTCATATTTTAATTATTCTTGGAATAACCAGGGAAAGTAGTGGTGTGAACAATGTAATTATTAAGGTTATATCCCAGCAGAAACAGATCATCTTCCACTGGGAAGAGAAGTGATGGCATGTTAAAATTCACAAGAATCATGCAAGTAGCTCTAAAACAGCTGCTGGAGGAGAAAAGAGAGTGAAAAGGAAAGAAACTATTTTACAGTTTTGAAATAGCACTGAAAAGGAAATATATATGAAACAAAAAAGAACAAACAAACTGAAAAGACAAGAGACTGATAAGCAGATATTCATAATGATCACCACTCACATGCAGAAGACAGGAACAAATGAGCTGTAAGTTTGGTCTTGCTACCAGCTTCTCATTTTTTCTCCAGCCAGTTACTACAAGACAGAATTCCTCACCTGCCTATATTTGGTCTAAATGCCCAAGTTATACAGCCCAAGATATCACATCCAGAGGTAATATTTACTCTTATGAACAAGTATTGTGAGGAAAAGAGCCTACCTCTGCAAGATGCTGCAGGAGTTTAGTCAAAGTTTATGATGATCTGGTCATCATCTCTCATACCATCTTTTCATGTGCAGCTGAATATCTTCACTCCCTGAATAAATCCTAGCCACTTCCTAGAGTAGTAAAATTAAACTTTGATGCTGGAATCAGCTCTGAATTTGCATAGGATGAACCTGGAGTGGTAAGTGTGCGAGACTGTGGCTACTACTATAAGGAAAAAAACAAGGAAAAGCTAATTGGAAAGAGATGAGCACAGGAAAACACTGCCTGCCTCACATAAGATAACCTTTACCACAATGGTGAAAGCAAGATGCATTTTTCCCTGTTTTGGGCACTTGATTTTAATCTGCTTTCTCTTTGTGAGGAAAAAAGAAAAATAAAAAATTGAGGTAACTGTCTCAGCGCAGCCGAAAGAAAAATACTGCCCTCTCAGAAATTTGGTTTTCTCTGTTAAAAAAATAAAATCAATATAAAGCTGTTCCTTAGATAAATGTCAGTGGCAAAGCTGCCTGAAGGTATGTACTGAATCACATCAAAACTATTTTTAATACACTCCCAAGTCAACCTCCAAACCTAATTCAAATTCAGTTTTATTTGCCTTCAACACAGATGTCCCTGGCACTTTATGACTGGTGAAAATGACCTATATTTTATGGAATACATAGATAAAAATACTTAATTACTGTCTCCATCAAGCAGCATCAAGAAAATTATTAGATTTGAATAATGCACATATATTAAGTTTGAACGCTTTGGAATTAATTTCTGATTAATTAAACTGTATGCCATTGGATCTTGTTCTTACAAGCTGCTCTGTTACACATGTTAACCACCCCATTAATGAGGAGTGCTTGTAAAAAGAATTAATATTCCAGCCAAAAGCAAAATTCTAACTTTGGGAAAAATGTATGAAAGGCCAGGGCACTTAGATCCTGTTATAGGTCCTGTTTCAGGGTACCTTAATTATGTGGCACTGTAGTAAACAGCATTTTCTGTCAGTTTTGTTCAATTTAGGGGAAAAATTAACAGATTTGGTCACTTAAGAGGAAAAAATTATGCAACCAAAATAATATTTAGCCATGCTTTTACTTATTTGATAAAAATTTCATTACTTTCTACCAGCACTCATCTTTCCTGTATCAAAGTATGCATGATGGAGATATGAAAAGCTGTTCAGGACTGTGGAATAACTTGCTCAGCTGCAACATCTGTACTTATCATCACAACTTTAAAAAGGTTGTGTAATTGGTCACTGAACTGAGCCAGCTAATTCACACCTCAAGGTTATTCAGGAACAGAGCCAAAATTCACTCACCTTGGAAGGGACATATAATCCAAACTTTCTAATCAAAACAAGGACAGTTGCTTTATTCATTTGCAAAGTTAGGGTGCTCAATCCCTGCCTTGGTTTGTATTTACATATTAATACAGTAGCCACAGAACTAAAAACACTCTTACTCTAAAAAATGTAAGAAGCTTAGTTATGGAGTGCAAGGCTGCAATCCATGAGCAGATTACACTGTAAATTCTGCAGCTACAAAACAGCTTATTTCTCAAACAACTAAAATACAGATTCATTTGCTTCTGAAAAGCTTTCCCCCGTCTAAGCTTTAACATTTGCAAATTTTAATTACTCCCATAACAAAACAGTATTAGAACAACTCATCTCCAGGATGCAAGCAGGATTTATCACAAAATATCTGCAAGCTGTTAATATCAAATGGCAGTTACATATTGTTTTACAAAACACACAAGATATTTTGATACTTTCTGTCTTCTTTTGATTAAAGTCCTAAATATATGAGTGGAAAAAAATTCTTAATGGAGTTAGAAAATACCCTGTGTTTCTGATGATCAATAGCTGACTGGGAAGAACAGCTGGTCTACTGCTGGACTGTAGCCATTCACCTATGCTGCTGTTGTTTAGAATGTGTCATGGTAATGTAGAATGGCTAAAGAAAGAAACACCCCTTTGATTCAGGCAGACACAAACCCAGCAAAAGTGGGTGTTTCCTTGCTCCAGTCTAGCTGTAGATAATGACGGGTAAAAGTTCTTCAAAGCATAAGGGATAATAATGATAATTATTTATGCACTGAACACGGTTAAAGTTCCAGTGTATCACTAAACAATGGGAGATGAACAATTTAAAGACAGCATATCTGCTGCTGCCAAGGGGTGTTGCTGCAAGTGCCATTTGCTTTTCCATATGCAAAACCAGAAATACAGCAGGTGATTAATGCATAAATAATACAGAATCATGAAGGCTATTGTTAGTTTCCTATTATACAGATAACTGCAAACTAGCACATTAGGAAAAAATTTACAGTTTTGTGAACTTAGACTGGATAGGTAAGGAGTGATCAAAAACCAAGTCATGTTCCTTTTAGGTCCTTATAAAAAAGTAAAACAAGGAAAAGCATGTTAAAACAAAAAAGGTAATCACCACAAGAAAGTAATTCCTTTTCTTTGGTTCTCTTTGTTCTGTAGTATTGGAACAAAGTGACTTTGATAAAGTCACGGGATAGGAATTTCTTCAGTAAGGAAAAAAAGGAGCCAAAGAGGCAAAGTCTGCAATTTTCTAGACAAATCGTTTGGGAAAAGAAAAAGCAGAAACCAAAACAGGCTACTTCATAATTCCTCCCTCCTCATTGCCTCTAAGACACAGAAACACTAGCTCATACATCTTTCTGACTGCAGGGAAAGTCTCCCTGCTATGGGTAAACAACAATTTGGAATTGATTTTTCCAGGCAGAGGCCCGCAGCACCACTTCAAAGCATGGGTGCCTCAGAGTTATACAGAAATGCTGTAACTGATTAAAGCACAGCTGAAGCACAGACATTTTAGACAAACAGGTGACTCTGCCTCTCCTGTTCTTGGGTTGCTGAGGAAAGTTTTCAGAAATATTTGACTCTGCCGAGAACAAATGTTCAGAGACAAGGATAAAAGGCTTTCAAAATCTGCACAAACATGCAAGGTCCAACACCTTATATGAAATCAAGATTTTCACAGGTACTGAATGTAATGCAAATGTGGCATGACATTAGGAACTCTATTCTTTCTTGTATCCCAGCTCCCCTAAGAGCTGGGAGAAGGGGCAAACAGCAGCAACTATGGGTATCTGGCCCAGTAAGGCAAGGGGGCTACAGACAATAAAGGAACAAGCTTAATTTACCTGGCTACACCAGATGGATTGAGGACTTCTCTCCTCTCTCCAAAAACACTACTATTAATAAGGTGAAGTATACCCTAGCAAGAACAAGCTGAGCATCCTTGAGACAGTCTTTGCCACCAGAACTCTGTGGTGAGTAATGCAAGGAAGCACTAGGGAAAGAAAGACCAAAGGAAAACTTAAATGACAAACTTATGTATTACTTTGAAAGAATTTGGACTGGACTACCCAAGATGAGTATCACAAAGTACATTGACATGAAAAGGGTAAACACATATTTTATATGACTACTTATACTAAAGAATTTAAGAAGTACAAGAACACAACTGTATCCTACTTTTGACTCCCTAAATGTAAATGCAGGAACAATTCTCATGCTCGTCTTTTTAAAACCTTCCTATGTAATTTTAAAAATTATACAATCCATAGCTTACTCTTCCTATAATTTTGGCTTCTTTTTCAGCTGTGACTCAATTACCAGAGCTTTTCCACAGCTAGAAAGCTTCTGATGTCCAAAGTGCCAAGCTTTCTTTAGGCTCACAAAAAAATTGCAAGATAAATACTCTTCCTTTTGTCCAGCCTTTCATACTTGATTAATTCTATTCCCTATAAATCATTAACCCATCTGCCTGATACCCGTCCCGGTCAGACTACAAGCTTGGAGTGTACAAACACTGCACATGCTGCAAATCTTCATGCACACAGGCTATCAGATCAGTAGCAATAACAATCACACCCCTTACATATGTTCATAATGCTCATGGTCATCTGAAGAAGACAAAGCTCTTAAGGGAGATATAAACCCAAATGCCCTTTTTGTTCCAGGAAAATCCCAAACATTTAGTGTGTGCGCCCAAGGCGTAAATGCTTCCTTAGAGCTTCCATGGGGACAGCACAGCTTTGCATTAGTCTCAGTGGAGGCCCATGCTCATAAAGCATAACATAGCCCTTGCACAATCCCACTGGAGCACTGGCATTCGCTGTCCTAAACTACAAATGTAAACATGAATGAAAAAAAAGCAGAACTCGGTCATATGCCAGAGCTCTAGAGTTTGGGATTAAGGTTTCAGGGCTTTACCATGGGGTTTTTTTTTGGGGGGTGGGGTGTCAGCCTTCATTGAGGGCTCAGCAGGGGATAATTTTCTGTCTCTGAAACATCTGTTGGCCACTAAAGTCCCAAATAAACTTAGGTCTTCTTCTTGCAGCAGGCAAGGAATTACGCACCACAAGAAGGCAATTGCAGTTTGAGTGAGCGACAGACCAGTGAATGTAAGGGTAGCTGGAGTCACCTCCCACGGCTTTCATACTTCAACTACAAATGTAAACGCTCCTGAACTAGGCAGAAGGTACAGCACCTTGCCTACCTTAACTCTGTTGCTGTCTTCTAGACTTCTAAGCAGGCATGAAGTGTTAAAAACATGTATACATAAAATATTTAAATATATAAAATACATTCATACATTTCCTTGTTCTCTTGAGCCTTGCATAGGCCACATGTCCAGAAAGCACAACTAGCCAGCTCTGCTGCCTGTTTTTCAGTGCCAAGATGAAAACACTGCACTGAAAGACACTAATTCCCTGTATCATAAGTTAGTTTGAGCCTGCTTCCTAAACGAGAACAGATGCTCAGAGAATCAGATATGACTGGCCCTAAGTGTTTTCCTATAACATTTCCAGCTCCCATAGACACTGAACATAAGATAAATCAACTTAAATCCAACTGACCTGACATCACTTGCCAGGAATTATCCCACTGTGAAACAGCTGATTGATTCCTCTTCTTGAATTCAAAATGGTAGCATGAGCTACTGCAACATGCAATTAATGCCACTAAGCTGTTCTGCACAAAAATGACTCTATCCAAGAAAAACAGCTGAATTTAGACAAGAATTTTTTTCCACATGGTTTACAGCCTCCTGTAGACTACAGGACAGTTTTCACACCCTGTGCTACATTAACCCCTTGTAATAATGTGCGTAATAAATGTATTTCCAAGGTAACTGACTGTTTACTGCAAACCTGGTGACAAAACCACACATTTTAGACCTCTCCCTTCTCCAAGTACAGTGCACCATGCAAAAGTAGGACCTAGATGTTCTACAAAAATAGGTTCCTTTGTAAAGACCTCAGGAGCTCCTCCACACACATTTGACAGACAATAAAGCAAAGATACTAGAAAATAAATTATATGTTCACTCAGTCAGGAATAGTGGTTTGGATGTGTGGCCTTAATCCACCTACTGAAAATTAATATAAATAAGGAAGGTCAAATTCCTAAACAAAACAAAAGTTAAGGATGATTGTGTCTCTGTCAAGGAAGACTTGAGACCTCAACTTGTTTCCCAGAAACAAAGGAAAAAAATCCAATTTTGCTTGCATAGCCAAGTGCTTTATTTTTTTGCATTTTCTTTTTGAATCCAAACATATTGGAGTAGAAATGAGCAGCTGAATAAACTGATATATTTCTCTGTGAAGTCTTGTATTTTTATAATCTCTCTTTCCTTAACTTTTTTTTTTCCCTACAGCACATTTCTGGGTTTTGGTGTGAAATCAAACGGATGCATGAATAATAACAGATTTCATATTCTTTTGAATGACAGGGAGTTTTAACTTAGGCTGGGCAGAGATTTGTGAATGATGATGGGATACAGGAAAAGGAACATGACATTTCTGAAGCAGAATGAGCCTTTAAAACCCTTGTAAGCGTGACTATAAAAGTAATCATGCTCCTACTTCTCTTCATGAGTACAAATACTCTCTATCAGTTATTCTATGACCCCCCTGATCCTCTTTGTCCTCAATATTCTGTTCTTTAGAGCATGACAAAGAAGAGGGCTTAGATTTTGTGTAATTTAAGTACCTACAACTACCAGTACACAAGCTGGAACCTTAAAAACAAACAAAAGATAAAATCTTATACCAGATTTGGACTTCACAAGAAGGTGTTTTACAATACTGGGTGTTTTTTTAAATTTTATTTTTTAATCTCAATAGCCCATCAGCTTGAATAACAATCTTGCAAAATGCACTGTTTATCAAAGCAGATGCTACTTTCACAATATAGTTAGTTTGTATATCTTTTCTTTGGTTTTTGTTTGAGGTCTGAGGCTTTTGATTAGGTTTTAGTTTTGGCTAATACTAAAAGGGTCTTCTGGCTTTTTTGGCCCCAGCTGACCACCATGAATAAATCTGAATACAAGTAGAGTTCTAAATGTATTCCACAGCTTTATATAGCAGTAATGCATTCACTGAAGAAAAATTCAACTTTTATTAGACTCGTTTGCACTATGAAAAGACCTTTAATATAATAACACTTCAGGACACTTACAACAATAAATAAGAACTGGGCAGACTGGTCACCATAAGATGCTTGAAATCTGGTTAACTATTACTGCTATTTTCTTGTTCCAGACTCCATATTCAGCTGCCATTTGTTACCTAACAAACCCCTTTGTAAGTCATATCAGCGTGGTTTGAGCCCTCCTGCCTTACAACTGAGCACATCTGAAAGGTGCCACATTGAACCACTGCAATTCCAGTGAAGGGTACCTGTAGGTGACTGTCAACACACTGTAAACTGGACAGGCTGAGACAGCTCCTGTCCTGCAGCATCTCAGGATAAACTCTGCCATTTCTGCAGACATTGCTAAGCAGGATGAAAGGTTTAGCTTTTTTTATTTCCCCCCCTAATGGAATAAAGCTTGCCTGTTCATCCTTCAACATTGAATCAGTTTAGGAAGTGTAATTAATCAGGAGCTAGAAACACAGAGAAAATCAGGTTTTTGTAGTTTAAGTGTTCATGAATTCATTTGAGCGAATTTATGGGCGTCTTGTCCTCTATGATATTTAATGAGTCCAACAAATTCACTGCAGTAGACGTCTGGTGAGACACAATGCTATAAAAACATTTCATCCCTGACTTACACAAAAGGGGTGAAAACTAGAGGCAGGTATTTTATACCATTATTGATTTTCCACAAATATACACAGATATGTGCATTATACACAATATAAACAAAACTGTTCAGACACTTTCCAAAACTGAAACTCAGTCAGCAGAAATGCTACTTACTGACCTCAACAGAGCAGCAGGGAAAATGCTGCCCTGTTCTCCTTCTCATGACTCTGGCCTGTTTCTCTAAATTACAGGACCAAACCTCTGCAATAAAGAAGAATCACTATTAATCCCTTGTGCCAGCTGTCTTTACTTGGCTCACACAAGGGCTCAGTGCTCCATACTATGTAATTTAAATGAAACATATTATCTGAAAGAACAAGAGGAAATCATCTCAGCCGATTACTCTGAGTTGCAACTGATTCTACTTCAGTCCTACCCAAAAACTGTGCTTGATTTCAGTTTCCTGTCACAATCTCTCAGGCTCTCTGATTAACAGCAACATTTTATCTGCAGGTAGCATGTCTTCAAAATTACAGCTGAAGATACTAACTTTGAAAAAAAGAAGATTCAAGAATATTCCTATATTCTGACCATGTAAATTCATGTCTCAAGAAACATCAAAAAATTCTAAGCTGAATGGAACAGGTTTAGCAGACTAGGTATGTGAAATAGATACATTTTGTGAACGACAGGATTTTCAGTATCCAGAATAGCATAGTGAAAATGTTACTGTGCTGAAGTGTGCTGTTTATCCTCAGTTCTAAGACATAAAGAATTTACACTGCTTCTGTACACTTTAAAATATTCTGAGTCATGTATGGTAATAACCTCAGTGGTTTTTTACACCTAAGCTATGTATACTGACTTCCTTGGAAATGTAAGCCCTGTACATCTACCCAACAGAGCGTATAGTCTCAGAGAAGAAGATTCATTTTGTTTTCTATGAAGTACATAGAAACTACCAAAAATGTACAACAAATGACTTTTGGGGAGGCATGGAGCCTGCATGCTTCAGGATTAATCCTCCTGTCTTTAGCCATAAACTGCCAACTCCTCCATTTCAGTGACTTCTTGCTGGGAATGCTAGAAAACCCTGGTACTGATCAAGGTTTCACTAGACACAAAGGGAAAAGGGAACAAAATTTTTTTGTTGTTGTACTAATCTAGTCAGAACATGGAAGTCTTAATAAGCTCAGCTTGGGTCTGTCTTGCATTTTGAGTTGCCATCAACTCTTCCACAACACAGATTCATGAGTAATTCTGTCTCTTCTCTAACATCTCATAGACAGGTATAAACAGACCTCAGTATTGTCATGACAATGCTGTTCTCATCAAAGTTAATCCTGGTACAAGCTCTGGACCAGTGCTCCCAAGCTGACTTGAGAGGGATGCCAGGCAGAACAGCTGAAGGAGCACCAACACCTCCTCTCCAGCAACAGCAAAGCATTGTTTAATGGCAGGTCATCTTAAGAGGACATACTGGGGACCCAGAAATGGAAATAGAGTCATAGAATCATTAAGGTTGGAAAATAGCTTTAAATTCAAACATTAAAATCTTCATTTATTCCAATTTCCCCTGCATTCACTTAACAAGCAGCCAACAGTTGTACCTCCAGTAGCATCAGTTCCTAAGAAACTGAGTTTACCCAGTCACATCCTATCATGAATAAAATTGACTATGTTTATCAAACTAAAAGGACCAAAAAGAAAAAAACAAGTTAAACTAAGTAAACTGGTCACCAAGGAGGAAAAGTAAAAAAAGCAGGCTACATAAGATACAAGAATGCTTTGTGATTTTCTGCAGCTGTTCTCAGCATTGCTTAGCAAATTAATTTAACACAGAATGTCATTCAGAATTATCTTTAGTCCTTCTCAGTGTTTTAGCACATTATAACAATTAATCATCTTTTATTAGTTCATGGGCACTCAAACATGACCTAAGAACAGTCACATTGTGCTGGGTACTGCTAACTCATCTTTTATATTAACATTTACACTATTATTCTACTTAATACTACACATCCATATTACACAGAGAATTTTACAAGTGTATTGAGACTTTGATTTTGAAAAAAAATCAAATGCAGGCCTAAAGGGAATATGAGCATGTGCAATACTCTCTAGATGACAGGGGTAAATATGTGCATAAAGATTTGCATAGGATCCACAGCTGCACAGTCATTCTTACAGAAGAGAAATAATATTAGAATTAGAGTTAGTGGTGAAACTTCACTGTAAGATATGCAAGTGAATAGGTCAGATCTACCTCCGCATGCTGTCCAAGCTTAGAGCTGTCATCTATACCTCATTTTCATTCAATACTTTTTCCAGGATTCAACGACTGGGTAAATCAAAACCTGCTCTGTCATAACACATTCAGGCATTTTTCATAAATGAATCTACGGTCACAACCAGTTCTCCCTCAGAGGAGGCAGAATAAAACCAATGTCTAAAACCAACAAACTGAGCACCATTAGAAAGCATTTACTTTCCTGCACTAGTTTTCTTCCTCTTACTTTGCATGCAATTTTTACAGTATGGTCATCACAACCTAATACAAACATTTCACAAACACATAGCAAGTAGTCCCCTTATTTTACAGGTTATTTTCCTTTTTATTAAGCTTCTTTTCATCAGAAACGAGGTGACCTTAGATGCCTTACCAGGGATAGGATAGTCTGACAGCGAAGTTTTACATTTTTTCCAGGTGACACACTTGGAATTGTTCTGAGGTCTTCCTGGGGAGAGCTGCAAGTCTGGGGACCACTGCTCAACAAATGCGGTCTGTCGAAGTTTCACCTCTGTCCCAGTGGAAGACAGCTGTCAAAGGAGTTAAAGACAGGCAGGGTTAAGGAAGCCTGAGCTGGTCTCATTTGGGACAGTTAGCTCATTTTGGGACTGTTTGCTCCATTTTACCATGCTCCAAGTCAAAACAGCACAGATACCAACTGGTCCATTTTCTCTCATTAGAGTTAGTTGGGTTTTTTTAAACGCTCTGCAGCCTTTCTAAGGTCAGTCCTTTCATGCAGTGCCATAGTCTGTTGGATTTAAAAAGCCTGGAGGTCACTGTGATGCCTTGTGATAGTCAGATACTGTGATACCTGTCAGTGGCAGAGAACATTTCTGCTGCTATGGACCTTTAGGTATAGAGAACCCTTCAAAAGGCAAATAAACAAGAGATATATTATTCCTTAAATGTGCCATTAGATAAGTGTAAGGAGTCCACATCCTGCATCTTCTTTCTGCACAGACTTGAAGGCTTATGTGAAAAGGACCACTCCTGATCTGCAGAAATAAAGAAACTTTCTGGGGAGAGGTAAATTAAAACAGCCAAAACATCAGTGTTGAAGTAATCAGGAGTAGAAATTTAAGGAAGGGAATCAATAAAATCTTATCAGCAGCATATATCCGTGAGGAGAGGGTGCATTAGAAAGATGTATTGCTGTCCACTCTCTAAGAATAATACTGACACTTCAATTTCTAACAAACTCATGAAATTACAAGAGCTGTTTACCAACCTACCTGCCAACTACACATTTCCATCTTTCTCTTTTGCCCTGCTGTCCTGAGCAACTGTAGCAGGCCTCATAATCTATAGAATGGGGGAGGGAGGACAAGGGCAATCAATAGCCTTGCAGCTCTCCCATTTGCTCATTCTACAGGATGCTTAAATGTCACTTTCATGGACGACTTGGCAAAATTCACACTTCAGACCATCACAGGGCACATTTACCTCCAGATGTCCTTAGGTTCCTACACAGGCTTGTACTATGTGCCACATCTGATTTAGGACACAAACTTCAAAAGGAGCAAACAGCTGCTTGAGGCCTTTAAGACACTCTTAAATGATAGTGAAAAACAAGATTTGTATATTCAAGAGCCTCTGCATTTTCAAAAAACAGTACCCACTCTTCATACTTTCTACACACTCACGCACGACTAAGCCCATGCCACAAACCACTGTGCAAAGTCAAGAGTAGAAGATCAATAACCTCTCCTCTCCTTTTTTTCCCCCCTTACAAGTGATTTTACTATTTTGAGTTAGATTCTGATATTCCTGATAACAGCGCTATAAAAAACACTGCTGAGGAAGACACCAGTAAATTATCCAATCCATATTCCTGCCCGACAGCAGGATCAACTGTAATTATTTCTGAGAGATATTTTCATAACTTGTTCTTCACAATGAAACATGCCCTTGCAATTTACATTACAGTCAGTGGAGAATTCCTGTTTACAAAGAATAAAATCCATAGCATCAGAAGAAAAGTGCTCAACAGTATGCAAGGCTCACAAAGATATGCAAGACTTCAGAGTAAATTTATATACCAACTTAATTGCTGGTAGAAAAGTTAATCAGGGTTATGACCACTCCCATGATGTTTTCCTCCAGAAAGTTTGAGAGTTTTATCTGTTAATGTGTTTAGTATCCTCTTGTGTCTATTGCTTTACACACGCCAAATATCATCTTAAACAGCCACTGCATTTGAATTACCATAATCTGATGAAACAGGTCTAATCAACCTGACCAGAAGAGCTCAATGAAGCTTTATCATTTGCCTCTGTTTCTTTTACAGTGTATATTATTATAATTGCAGCTCCTTTTTCTCTGTATAGTCCAAACAATGACAAAAGCTGCTCAATTAAAATGGTGGTGGTTGACTTTAAACAGAAGTTCCTACCTCAAAAATACACCAAAAGACAAACAATTTCATATTTGTTTACTATTGGGTTACTATTCCCACATTATTTCAGAACAACCTAGCCTGTAAACTGTAAAATGGCTCACTCTTCTATAAGACATACATCCATCTGTCATACAGTAGAACATACTTTTCCCCAAATTAACAGCCCTGTACTACCAATCAAACAATCTTACTGGGTTGTGGAAAGGGCATAACTCTGGACTAATCTTAACATTTCAGTGAAGTTTAGAAATTAAGTCTATCTCATTTAGTAGAATTGTCTTCAGACATAAAGAACCAGGCAGCATTTGCTGCCAAACTGATGTCTGAAGGTGAAACTCTGAGCACATAGTGCAATGTTTGGGATTTTGGGGGGTTGGGGTCTTTTGGTACACAGAGCTTACCTGCAGTCCTTGAATGGTTAAAGAAGATCATCAGATCTTTTACTAGTCTAGCCAGCATGTGCTGTTCAATAGCTAATCACTTCTTAGCAACATTCAACCATGATGTAAAAAATAAATCTCTATGCTACTGTTAAGCAGGATGCAGTTTATCAGTCCATATGTTGAAAGAGATGTACAAATGAAATTCACAGCAGCAGCAATAATGAATTGGATGTTTAAAAAGCAAGATGGATGCCTCCAATTCTCAATCAGAAAGGCACATTATACCAGTCACAGAAAGATGTTTCCATTTCCAAGACCTTTTAGTGCATTCATGCCTAGTCCCAGCTGCATTTCAATGAAGATAAAAATAAAATTACTTCTGCACTACACCAGCTCCACAGTAGAAGCACTTCCATGCCTGGGAACGGAAGAGACAACTCCTGAAGCAGAACTTCTCAAAGACATACAGAGTCAGCAGGGCACAAAGCAGCTGTCACTGCAGACAGGATGGAAACTGGATGTGCAGGAATTCTGCTTTGAGTTGGAAGAGAAGGGAAAAGGGGAAAAGGTATGTGGCCTGTGCAAGTCCACAAAATTTATCACAAGTCTTCCTTAGATAAATTTCAAGGCTCTAATGGGAAGGCCAACAGCAGAGTTCTGTGCAATTATAAATAATCCTCAGCAAAAAAAAGGTTTTAATTATTTGCTTAAATCCATAGCACGGTGTAGGCCTTCCAACTTGAGATGTGTGCTGTCCTCCAAAGGACATGTTCCACTGCCCAGCATGACCAACCTTTGCTCACTTCTCCTATGTCTACTTCAGCTTTCTGATATCATGGTAAGACTTAAAAATAATCTTACCATGGTATCACAAAGTCCAATGTTGTTTGTTGCTTTTCTCAAAGCTTCAGATTAAGAATTTGATCTTTCATTTAAAAGATGTTTCTCTCCCTCATAGTTGCAGAAAGGCAACAAAGAACATATTCAATAGCCTCAGAAGGTCAAAAAAGAAAGACCATACAAAGATTTTTTCATTTAAAAACAAATTATCCAGTAATTTCTCACAACTTCAACTCATGATTTCTGAGTACATGGAGACAAAACCCACTTTGCAAATGAAAGGCAGACCTAGGCATGAGCTTATTTAACCAACATGTAGCCATAAATTCAAATAGTTTCTTGTCTTGAAAAGATGCTTTTCTCTAACACTAGTCTTTAAAGGAAACTCTAGCAGTTCCTGCAGTGGGAGGAAAAGCAGGTTCCTTGGTGACTGGTGTCAGTCACTGCTAATGAAGGCTGAATCACTACACAAGAGTTAAGAGTCCAAGCAAAGGCATGCCAGCAGGATGGACAATTAATCTGCTGAGAGAAATTTCCACTGACATAAAATTCTTCAGCATTAACTAAGGGTCAGCTTGGTGCAATGCAGAGCCAAAACACAGACAATATCTCATCTACACTGTGACCATGAGCACTGCACAGCAAACATTTTTTAAAATCTTGTCAGTGTATAAATCTACTGCAACCCTTATGAATACATACAAGATAAGTTCATGTTTTGTGGGTTGTGTGCCACTGAAATCTTCTTGAGAAACTTGAGAAAAAAATTGCACATGTGAAGGAGCAACTGCAGAGCACTGGCTTGCAGGAGAGGATTTTATTTGCCAGAAATTTCCCCAGTGTATCAGAGACACTCTGTAACAAGAGATTTCAACATATTTGTTTTTATGCAAACATGACCAAATGACACACAACACCAAAAAAGTGCAAAGAAAAGACCTGCATGAAAAGTGTAAGCCATTTTTAATAATAAGAATTAACATCCAGTTTCTTTAGAAAACTTTTCAGTTGATGCTGCAACAACTGACCAGAATACAACTTATACACTGTCCATCTAATTGTCCTCCCAAGTGTTGGCTGAAGTCAAGTATCCAAGCAGCTACTTGTCGCCAGATGGACACGAAAAGATCACACTCACACATTCAGGTTGTGAGATGAGAAAGAAGAAGGAAGTTTATTTTGGGTTTAGGGTTTAAATAGGGTTTGGACTTTGACCAGCAATTGAGGGACAAGGCTGACACCTCTCTGACCCCACTGGTCAAACCAGAAGTCTATCAATTTGTCCTTCCCACAAGAAAGAATGCATTATTACAAAACATCATTCTTTGTTTATGTTACAATATGTGAGAAACTCCAGTACAGAAATGTAAAACATCAGAAGGTTGAAAAATCAAGGTGACAGCTACTGATGTGAAACTTGATGTTTAGAATGACTGCTAAACATTTAAGCATCCTTGAATGCTTGAACCACAGAATACTTGAATGGTTTGGGTTGGAGGGAACCTCTAAAAATCTAGTCCATCTAGTCCATTCTCCCTGCTGTGGGCCAGGGCATCTTTCATTAGGTAATGTAACTCAAATTCCCATCCAAGAGCAGGCTACATACACTTCATTTGAGCCACAGTCCAACATGAAAACAGGCTGCCTTTCACTAAGATGGTTTCCACGATGTGTTGAGTTTGTCTTTATCCTTTTCTACTGGGATTACTCAGGAGCTTTCTCTGTACAGTGAGTATTATCCAATCCCTCTGAGTGCAAAATCCCAGTGCCTAAAGGAACAGAAGTTGTGTTTTGAACCCGAGTAGCAAGACAGACAAAAGAATCCCTCAATAGCCAACATATTTCTCATCAGCCAAGGCACATGGGTGGAAAACAAACCAGTGGGTCCAACCACACAGACTGAACTATGAATATATGCAAAAACTTAAGACCACTGAGGGAAATAAGGTCATGATAGATTCACTGTTTAATTATGATTTATTTTCCTCATTGCACTATAGGTATGACTCCACGCTCCCACACTTGCACCTATTTTCTCTCATGTGTACTCAAATGTAAACCTTCTGCACGAAGTTGCTTCTAATAAATCCAGATCAATCACTGCTCACTGAGGAAACACTGAATGGCACTTACTTAAGATGAAGACTGGAACAGTTTTAACAGCTTATAGCTGGAGCAGAAGGGCAAAAGGGAGAGAGACAAAAAAGAGAGAGATGGATTCTTTTTGCTTTCTTTCTATGGCATTGACTAAAACAACCCATTTCAAAACACACTGCCATGAAGCAGTTAGGTACTTCTATCACTATGTAGAGTTTCACAGTAGGTTTCTTTTTGTCACAACCATTACATCAGGTAAAATTACTGCAAAGTGGGTGTCAGATATAATGCTGAATTGCTCTGACCTAGAGAAATTATGAAGCACGTGGTAGTGCAGGTTATACAAGAGCTATTAAGAATAAAGATTGGACAAAATGTTTGGAAGATATTCTTGACAACATCAATAGGTCATGTTTATAAACCAGTACAAGATCTGAATGCAGAAAAAAATAGAGCTGTAAAAGCTCATTAAAGACTGTATTTGGTTTGATTTCCAAGAGGCAATCACACACCTTAGTTTTGGGCTGAGAAGATATAGTCTGGTTTTGGATAGACAAGTCTCTCTTTTAAAAATAATTTGATCACTTTTCACCAAGGAGAAAAAAATAAGGGAAACTGGGGTGGAGAGGTTAATTTCTGAAAATAGTGTATTTTATTACATTTTTTCTTTAGTTGGTTTGTTTGAAGTTTTTAAATAAACTTAAAACAAACAGCATAAACCTTGGATTCCTACATGTGCTTTTGAAATGAATGGCCTGACAGACTGAAGGACCTCACCAGAAGTGAGGGCAGAAAAAAAGAATTATTTTTGGTACTGCCTGTCAGCTTCAGAGGGAAGGAAGCAAACCAAGGTCTAAGTACAGAGGACTTAGTATTCAAAAAAAATATGCATAATCCAAAAATTTGAAATAGCTTCAGTGTTCAAGCTGCCTGAAGTCCTATAGGTCAGGGCATGTCATTGTCATAGCATAGCATAAGTGGTGAGGGTGACAAAACTTTCTAAGTTTTCTTATACTCCCACACCTGCATGGCATGCAATTATCCACTGAGGAAGGAATGTGTTCCACCAAAATTCACTCTGCTCCACTAACGAGCCCCCCCTTATAGACCTGCAGCTGTATTCACAGTCCTAATGATACACCAAATTGAGCATGGACCACTGTGTCTTTGCACTCCAGGAACATCCCTCCTTACATTTATATAGATCCTGTAAGTATACAACCTTGGGATAAGCTACAATTCTCTCCAGTTCCTTCAGTTTTTGTTGTTTTTTCCTCTCACAACATTCACAGCCGAATCAGTGATGGTCTTATCTTGGAGAAAAGCATCTGTTTAAGTATCTTGACTGTACTGAGGTCCCTTCATTTCTCATCATGCTAAATGATTTACAAACTGGCAAGCTACTCCTCTACAGTCAGCTTCATGTAGGAAACTACTGTGAAAACATTTTCTTCTTCAAGAAAGATGATGCCTTAAGGAGAGAGAGCCACCTGATATATTTAATTACAAATGTGAATGTGGCTTTAGATCATGAAAACACCATGCTAATGTCCTATGTTTCTCATTTCATGTCAACTCTATCTCAGTGTCTACCACTTCAGAAGTGCCATCCCACAGGCCATTAGGTTTCATTGCCAAACAGACAGATATTTTCTCTACTTACAGCACCCAGAGTTCTCTTACATCCTTCATCTGAAAAGATATCAGCTCACATGTGCCCACGTGTTGATTTCTTGTCTCTCCTGAAACCCATACTGGCACAAAGCAGCAGCACTGCTTGCCAGCAATGCAACATCTGGGATTCCCTAGGCTGGCAAAATGCACCATAAATTCAAAGCATAAGTCATGTAAAGAAAACCTCAGATTAGTAGGTGTGTGCAGATTCATTAACATGCAGCAGTCCTTGCAAGCATGTGTCTTTGTATAGTTACTCAGATTTCTGTAATGTGACAAGTGTCACATGCAATTCCATGTTTGATTCCATCGACCTTAAGTGCTGTTCAGCACTGGTTTTCAGACAAGGTATATTCAGAGAGCGCACAGAATGAACAGCCAGGAGATACTGATGTCTTTGCCAGAACCTCCAACATCCAGTTATCACCAGCTACAGATAGGGAAGGCTGAAAATGACAGCATTCAGAGGCTGGACTCATATACAACTGTTTCCTGAAGGAAAGTTCAGAGGCACCACCAGCTCTGGAATACCATCAGTCTCAACAACATGGAGATGGTAAGTTGAAAAACTTATCCATGAAATTCTCATTTCTTTACCTACTGTGCAAAATCAAGTATAAGGAGATTTATAGGCAGGCTGGAATAACTACTGTAATTGGCTCAATGGCCTTTCCATAAATAAACATATTAGAAAGGCACTCTGAAAATTTACTGAGGTACACAGGAAGAATTCAGTTAGCATTTTTCTCAAATTTGAAGGGATAGTTATTTTAATACCTTTCCTGGATTCACAGCTACTTCTCTCTATATACTACTAGATCACTCATGCTGAAATTGAGTCTACACATCCTCTACAGTGCAACTAACCACATCAAATGGCAACATATTCAAAAACCTCTCTGACAGAGAGCAGGCATGGGTCTGTGTCCTGCATCACTTAGTACTGTCAGATATGCACATTCTTGATGCATTTGTGCTCATCAAAAAGTTCAAAACGAAACAACCCCCTTCATTAAAATCCTGTCTGAAAACTGCCAGTGCTACAATTGTATATGTCACACTGCAGGACATTGTGAAGTTTAGGGACAGATTTATAAGGACATGAGAGCCAAACCCCTTTGAAAAGGAAAGTCTTTGATGGCTTGACTCTTTTCTTTGTTTTGTACTGGACCTGGACATGAAATCCAAATGCCTTCAGGTCTCAGAGGATGGCAAATTTTTGTTACGAATCCCATGTCTAAAGTCAGGTCTCACACTCTCTGTTGCAATATTGAAAGCAAGCTTCATGCCCACAATAGGTTTAGTATTCCTGCATTAAATTATGAGTAATTGCAGAGTGCTGCAGGTTCAGCTTTGAAAAAGCCACCCTGAGCACTGCTAATAAATAATGGAATCACAGAATATCCTGATGTGGAAGTGACCCACAAGGATCATCTCAAGTTCATCTCCTAAAATAGCCATGGTAACATGCAGCAGGAGCAGCACCAGCTGGCATCTACCCATTTTTAGTGCAGTTCACAGTGAGTTTCACACTGCTCAGACCCTACTCTTCCCAGCACCCAAATTAGCTGATTTAAGACCAGTTGCACTGCACTCTAAACCTGCACTGACTACAGTGTAAACATGCAACTAACAAGTACTAAATAAAAGAAATAGCCAGCTCAGTACATCACACAGTCTACCTAAAGTTTGCAGATATTTCATAATACTTTGGTTTTCCCTGCATTTCAAATATGGATAAATAGTTTACATAATTGGCAAATGTATATTAAAAAAAGGACAAATATTAAGAGTATTAAAAAATAGTAAAAGAAAAAATAAATTAAAATAGGCAAAGTAAGATCAACAAAATCAATGTACCTATAAATTTTGAAAACGAAATGCTATCTGCAATGGCTAGGCATAGAAGAAAATGGGGAAAAAGGCAGATCATTGTTTTAATATTTTACTCTTATCAAAAACAAACAAGCTTGTTTAGTCAATAGAAATGGACAGTAATGCTGCAAAATTAAAACATTATCTAATCAGATAAAGTATGAGTTAATATTAGATAAAATATTTGCACAGTCAAAGTAGGGGATAGAGCCTATATGGATACAAATGTATTTGTAAGGCAACATATATTTTCCATCAAGAAAAAGGAAAAAAAAACCACTATAAGCAAGACCAGCATGACAACTGAGTCTACAAGAATGAAAAGACTGCAACTAAACACAGACAAAGGGAATCAGTAGAAGTACAAGGCTGCTCCCAACTCCAAAAGGAAAAGGCTCTACAATTACTTCAGGTTTTCATAGAGTCTATGGTTCAGCATGTTTAGTAAAGAAAGTACAAAATGTGTCACCATGAAACTAAATTTTCAAACAAAGAAGAGCCAAATGGTACTTAATAAAAGGCAAGAAATTAACATCCACAATCTCAGCCTGAAGAAGGCACAGAATATCTCCCAAAGGGCATTCACACTCTGAATAAATTAGCTAGCAGTGGCTCAAACTAAGATAAATCTTTGTGTACAGATACTGACAGCATTTCCTGAATATCAGTGGCATCTTGTCTTTGGATTACATTATTGATAAAAACCACAAGATTTCTTACTCTCATAACAGAGAAGCTTTCTATGATTGATATAGATGTTTCAATCTTAGGAGTAAAATTTTTGTACCAGTTCAGTAACTTCATTTCTGATTATACAACACATATGCAATCTCAAAAAAATTACTGCAGGTGACATTTTGTCTGGTAGTGAGTGATTGTAGTCAATAGATGTCTTTCCACTGATTTCACTGGGCTTTGGATTATTTCATTAGAAGTGTTCTACTTTGCAATAAAGGTCTCATATTTATGGCGCCAACCTAATAGCTTTTGGTTACATTTTACAGTCCAGATTCAGCAAAGTAATTAGTCTGGACCATTCTACTTCCCTGATGGATATGCTTAAGGACTTTGTGTAATGAATCCAAGATATCAAACTGAAAATTTCTTAACTGAAAACTGAAATTTAAGCTAAAGTATCCTTATTTTACTACCTCGAAAATGCTGTCATTTTAAGAGGAACTTACCACCACTTAAATATTACATAAGATCCAAGTCCAACAACATATTTTAGTCAAAGCTGTGTAAGATGAAGCAAAAGTAAAATAAATTAGAAACTTCTGGTTATTAACATGTTTACATACATCAGTGTGGCATTACTGAGTGAGCTGCAGCACTAGGTCATTGTCTCAGTTAATCACCAGAGGAAAGAAGGAATGCCATAGAGGAAAGGAAAATGTTTTTCAACTCTGGCACCCCCCATTTCTCTTGTGATACTGTGAATAGATGGAGACTGAGTCCCACTGCTGTGGCAGCAGCCAGCACGCTTCTCTAGGCAGCAAGAGCAATGGCAAAGCAACCTGGTGAGCCTCTGTCCTCCTGCACTGATTGTAAGCTGCTGCTGAAAACAGGTAGCTAGTGGTCATATTTTTATGGTGAACTATTTGTTATTTACTTATTTATTTCTTCTAGGCCCTTAAATGTCATGTCAGGATCACAATCTCATCTTTCATTATACACAGTGAAGTCATATAATGAAATATGTAACATATTCTTATTAAGTATATTTATATATACCTTTATTTATATTTATATAAACCTTTGACAGTATCACAGATTTAGATTATGTTTTATTTAATTTTTCTTTCAGCTGGGTTCTAGAGTTTAAAATGCAAAATATAACAGTTCAAAACAATTACTGAAAGCAGATGCTGCACAGCAGCCACAAGATTATAAGAAACAGCAGCATATCCAGTTGCTTTGGATGCCCCCAAACCAAGAAACTAAGTTAGGTTCACCAAGCAGGTTTTTATTGCTGGACATGTGAAGCAAACCCAATTCCACATCACTGACCTAGCATCCCCAAAAAAGCCCCAAACCACCACAAACAAATCGCATACAGGTTAGATAAAAACGTCTGCTACTGGTAATTCTCAAAGTTGCATTTCTAAGCCACCTTTGCAGTCTCAAAGGAATCTTTCTTAAGGTGGTTTTGTTTTTTTTTTTTTTTTAATGATTTGAGAATCTAATAATGTTACTAGACACAGTTAAATACTAGGTCAGCCTCTTTGTGCCAGTGTCTGCATGAAGCATAGGTGGAGAAATGTGAATGAATAATAGTTTCCTGAAGATCTGTCTCCTCTTCCACCTTTTGAAAAGTTAATTTGCATAAGAAAAGCAGCAGGATATCCAAAAGCTGAAATATCAAAGTGAATTTACTGGCTCACATTTCATTTAGCTTTGGTCATAATTCTGGTCTCCTCTCAGTTCATTTCACTGCCTGACTCTCATCTCTCCTTGATGTAGTTACCTTTACCAGTTTGTGATCTGCAGTAACACATGAAGACTGACTGACATAGAAGCTGCTTTTGTAGGTGTGCTGTGACCTTGTACATGCTCAAAAGGATTTAATTCTCACATTCTTACTACTTAGAACAATGAGTGAGTTTTGGGCATAATTAAAAGGAAAGCACTACAGAGCAAGGTTGTATTTCCACATAGTTGCTCTTTGTTTGAGGGTCTCTCTAAGTCAGTACACGAACTGCCTTAGAACTCACAAGTCACAGCCATAGAATGGTTTGGGTTGGGAGGGATCTTAAAGACTATCTTGTTCCAACACCCTGTCATGGGCACAGACACCTTTCACCAGACCAAATTTCTCAGAGTACCATCCATCCAAGCCTTGAACACTTCCAGAGATGGGACAGCCACAGCTTCTCTGAGCAGCCTCTTCTGGTGTCTCCAATGTCACAGTAAGGGATCCATCGTGCACCTGATCTCATTTCCCCATACAATTCTCATCCACACAAGCATTGCAGGCAGGCAAGACACCATAAAATTAGTGTTAGTTACCTACCTACCTATCCCATTACCTGCCAAACAATTCCAAAGGCCATCCCACCACATTGAAATCTGCCACTTGGATAGGACCTCTCTATACGTACCGATGTAACCAAGATCTGAAGAAATGAAGGCCTGAAGGACAAGACTGCCAACTGTAAGGCTACAATCAGACTGTTTTCTTCAGCCAAGAATTTTATTTTAGATTGCATTCAGTAAAAAAAGACAGGTCAGTCAAAAATATAACAGGTTGACCTAGAAACCACACACCATAGTCAGATATTTTTACATCTCTTTCCATGGATTTATGTTCCTGGACAAAACTTAACTCGTAATTGTTCTTACAGTTGACATATTTAGACAAAAATCCCTATGTATGAAACATTCAATGGGCAGTGTTTATAGTATTTGCAGCATCTTTTGCCTCAAAGTACCTAAAGATGCATTTTCACTAGCTTTAAAAAAAAATAAAAAAGCTTTTCATTTTCAGTTCAGAAATCACAGGTTACAATGATTGAAGAGAGTTCTGTCTCAGTAATTCCAGTTGGCTCCTCCATCAGCACAACACAACATGACAGCTTTCACAATGCATCACCTTCCTTAAATATAAACGCTATCCTTCTGAAGTACTGCCAAGAAGTTTGGCACAGTTGCCAGCCTGGATTACAAGGAGAAGACCACTACAGCACTGACTTGCTCAGAACAGAATGCTTTTTGGGGAAATGCATCAATTCTTTTGCAAAAATCAAAGACAACGGGTAAAGTAACAGTCACAACCATGGGAGTCACCTAATTACAACACACACAGCAGACAACCTTTGGTGGAAAACTGTGAGCATCAGCAATTGATGCTCCAACCTCACTGCCAGCAGTGGCAAGTGCTACACCAACAGTTTTTTCTAGGGCCACCACAACCAAAAAGACAGGATCTGTGCCCCACAGAGCTGCTATCCAAAATGACATTAAATTGTACAACAGTAAAGAACAAATGACCATAGCAAAAAGCTGAACTATAACTCAGTTGTACAATTGTAATTGCTGTTAACGATACCGACTTCTACTTTTGCCACGATGATCAAGAAGACAGGTCAGTGCTTTCCTGAGAAAACATGGGACTTGCAGATGTTGTTTGAAACTGCAAAGCTCACTCCTGTTTCTCCTCACCCCACAAGCCTGTATACAAATTCACTGTCAGAGTTCCCAATTTAGTCACCCAACTGGTTTAGCAAGCTGAAGGTCACTAGAAGCAAGATCTCCCCAGCTGCTTCATATCAGTTTGGTTGATATGAGTTGCCCGACAGCCAGAGCTATAGCCTGTAACACCAAAACACAGCCATAAACCATAAGTATAAGGTAAGTAAAATGTAAGGTAAATTATGAATGTTCCCATACAGAGTAGTGTTAAGCTGTCAGTGAACTGGTAGACAAGAAAAAAAGAAGTTAAATACTTTTTTTAAAAAAAGAAAAAACAGAAAGGTGAATAAGGTAAATGTTGTGTTTGGTTGGGTTTTTTCCAAGAGAAAGTCTCTTCAAAGTCTACTATCAAAGAAGAAAATCAATTTTCTAATATTAAAGGAAGTAAGCAGAAGAATTCTTTAGAGCTCCATGTATCCCCCTCCCCACCTCTCAAACCTGCATCTCCAATTCCCAAATTCTGCATTTCTTTTCTTGCAACATTTCTTATCATGTTTCTTTTAACATGCTTTTGTGTGTGTGTTTCTATGAAAGCCAATGATAGAGCATTTTTTATTTTCAGCAGTTTTCCACCCTTTTGCGTGTTTCTATGAACTATAAAGGAACTTTTGGAGCCACACAATGTGAAACTGCTAAAATTACCTATTCTGGGCATGCTGATGTGTCAACAAATTCATGTAAACCAAAATACTTCCTGGAANTTTCATTTCTATTTCAACTATAAGTTTCACATTTTTAGAATCTTTTGCTAAGCAATCATATTTATAAAGTTTCCCTGATTCATCTTCCCCAACAATGAGTGAAAATAAAACAATCAAGGTTTTATTTAATGACTCACTTCAACAACACCAGCTGTAAGATGTAGATGCTAACTTACGAAATCTGTTTTAATAATTTTGTACACAATAAAAACCTTAGAGAAAAAGTGGTCCATCCTGACCCTTCCTATCCATCCCTCTCCAGAGAAACTTGGTATACCCATATCACAGGCTTTTTTTCCCTAAAACTCGTTTTTATGAAGCTGCATTATTTTTTGCCATCAATCTAGACATAACCAATGTCCATTTCATGCTGGGTGTTGCACATTTTTGTCCTTCAAGCTTATATTTTTCTCCCATTGTTCCTACCACAAGCCCCAGAGCAAACAGTAGTCACAAGCCTGCAGTTGTCACAATCCTATAATTTGTCAAAGGCAGTGAAAGCACAATTCTGTACAAGTAGAAAAAAATGAACTGGACTTCTTTCAGTGAACTGTTTGTCCTTCAATTTTCCAACAATCTGGGCACTGAATTGAAAGATATCTTTAACAGCTTGAAGAACTGACACTAGAGTAAAAAAATCTGAGTCACCAGGCAAGGAAAGACACACTTCAACATGACTATCAGACATAAGAAACTATCAAAAGTAAGAAGCTATAAACTTGTTCCAAAAAAAGTGAATTCTCTTCTGCTCCCAGCCAGAGGTTATCAAAATCACTTTGAAAAGTTCCTGGATGTTGCCAAGTAAATTTGTAAATTGCAGCTGCCAATCCAAATCACTAAAAACTAAAAAGCAGTAAGGGAAGCCTTCCAGAAATTATTTAATGACATGGAATTATATCTACAATCACCTCCTTTCTTTGGGATGCGCAGCAAGTTGAGCCCTCCTTTGTGTCTGCTTTCTGGAACAGGAGTTCACTGGAGCAGAAATTCCCTTTATATTTGTGTCTTGTGCAGCACAGATAATTTCACCAGTATTCTGCAAATACAGCACTTCAGCAGAACCTCAGCACTAAGCAGCTGATTGTCAAAGTGACTTTATAAACTTAAAACTTTGTTTCTTGAACATGGGACCTTTTTCAGTGCTTTAAACTGATAAAAAACTTAATACAGCACTTCTCTACCTCGTCTTGTTGAGTGAAATAATATATCTGATACAAAAAAGCTTTTTTTTTTTGGCCCTCTCCCCAGTGTTTAGGAATTTTAGGACAGTTCAAGGCTGGCTGATTTGTTCTTCCACTCTTTTACAATATTACATGCAGCTATTCAATAGAAATCTAATTAGGAGAAAAATAAAAAGAGCAACTCAACTGCCCTTCTCTACACCTCATACCTGCTGGAAAACCAATGGGTTTTACTGGCATACCAAAGCAATGTATCACCCCAGACTGCATTGATAAGATCAATCTTTTAGGTTCCCTAAGGAGAAAAAAGACCACTTGGTACGAAAAAACATCAGGAAGGAAAAAATTTTAGTATCTATAATACCCCTTATCCCATGTTAGTAATTTAATGGAGGTGAAGATAGTAAAGGGGGAAAATTCCTTTGCTAAATAAAATGCCAAAGACCTTGTCTAAAGTACAAATTCACCAGTTTCATAAGAGGGCTGGACAACTTTTTTGCATGCTACATTGTTTTAAATGAAATGAACTCTCCTGGGTGTCATAATCTGTTAGTTAATTCTGGAAGTGGCCTGAAGGCCCCGTAACAAATGCGACCTTCAAAAATGGCAGCTCAGATAGTCTAAATGCACATCAAGCCAACCAAAGTGGTCAGAATTCAGTAATCCCTTAAATATGAGCTTTGACACAAAACAAATTACCACTTTGAGCCTTGGGACAGAAACATAGTCCTAAACTTGGACTTTTTCAGCTCCGTCCTTCTTTGAGATGGTTGTTACCCATCAGTTAAAGCATTTAATAAGCCACGGTTTAGGGAATTGACTGTGAACTGCAGATAGTACCAGAAACCAGACCAGAGATGCAACACAAAAATATATTTTTCTATTTTTGCACATCACTCTGGTCTACAAACTCCCAGAGTGAGCTTATCAGCGTTTCATACCAAGGAGTCAGATATATAAGTGTAGCACACTTACTGGACAGCAAACTGTAAAAAGTTACAGGAATACAACGGAAAGAGTTTTCCATTGTAGTAAAGCAGTCTGATCCACTGGGGAAAAAATATATGTGAAAAGCCATAACAAGAAGGGAATAGGAATAGAAGGAAGAGGATATTACTTGCAGTATAACTGCAACTGAAACAGTGTTTCATCACCCCAATAAGTGCATTCATCAAAAAACACGTCAAATTTCTAAAATGCAGAATGAATGAGCAAATGCATACATAGGGTCTTCCTTCAAATATGTTATTTTGAGTTTTTCTTTTCTTCTCATCCTTCAAGAGTTCATATATATTTTCAGTTTAAAGTATTAAAAATTAGGTAGCAATATATTTTCCATTTCTCAGACTATTGCCCAATTTGTAATCTTTCATGTGCCTTGGTGGATGTTTTAAAGAATTAATTGGTCTGACTTTACTACAGAGCTGAGAGCTGTATTCCTGTAGCTGAGCCTGTTTGTGCAACAGTTCCTCCTCCCTGGCATTCTTCCTAGATTCTCTTAAGTCCATTACAAAAGTAGGCAGATGTCTTTTCTTAATGACTTTTCTACTTGCGTAGAAATATTGAAAGCTTGTCAACTTTTCTCCCAGTCCCAGACAAAGATATCCTATCATGTCCTTAATTATTCCATCTTTATTGTAATGAATTTACAGGAGTTGCTTGTTCTTTCTCTTTAAATGAATTCCAGAACCAAGCCTTCATACTCAAATGACAGGGAGTCACAATACTGCTATGGAAATGGCTTTTCACTGTTATTAAAATGCAAGGATGTTTTCAATGTATCAAAAAGTAAATTCTTCTTTGTTAACCAGAATGGAAACAGAAATTGTCTGCTTTTCATGTTATTAAAGGATTTGAAGCAAAGGATACTAATTATTTTCAGAACATCCTTTCAAAATGGTCCTTTCACTATTTCAGTGGTTATCCTAAGACAATAAATTCTAGCCTGAAAAAAATTAAATTCTTCATACAAAGACATTTTATTCACCATCCTAAACAGAAGTAGAATTCTGTTTCTATTCCTCTGCCACCTTACCACTGTTCTTCCCTTCCTATTGCCTAAATTTTTTAACCATTTTTGTCCCAAAGTAACCTCCACTGTCCCAAACCGTGGAATCTTACTAAATGGTAATCATCATTTTAAGGGTTGGCTGAAGTTCACAGAATAAAAGTTTCTGTATCTCACATTTGAGTAAAAGGAAAAGTGGGGTGTTAAGTTCAGGCATGAGCTTTGGCAAAGGCAGAATAGGCAACTACTCCTATTAGCATGGCTCTGGACACAGTACATTCCCATTGACTCCTCTGCCTAATATGTTTGTGCCCAAGTGCTAAAGAGATTTGTTGTTCCAAACTCGAAAGTTTAACTTAACAAAGTTAAACTTAACAGAGTTTAACAAACTCCAAAGCTGTAACTCCCAAGTTAGCATATTTGGAGTGAGGGATACAATGGAAGTGATTTCTACAGCGCCTGCTCTCTATGCTCCCCTTCCTCAGCCTGACTCCATCAGCTGCTAGAACAGTAATCCTGGCTTTCCAGAAATCCTGTCCCGTCAGTTAGGTCCCATTCCACATAATTCTGGTGACAAAACTGAGGTTGTTAACAAACCTATGGCTACCTTTGACTAAACATTTCAAGTGACTCAACTTTGAGACATTCTTTGGATCTCCTTCCAAACATATCAACCATAGGAACATCATATAGCCTTATGTCCTCTCCTATGTCCTATGGAGGCAAACCAGACAGTTTCAGGATGAAGTGGTCCCCCACTGAAGTCAGTTTCTGTAACTTTCTAATAACATTTGAATGTTGTTTTGGTGGTAGCTTTACTGAAGCTCAGATCCTGGACTCACTAAAATAAAACATGTTAACAGTTTAAGGCAACTACCTTGACTTATATACAAGGAAATGTTTGGAATAAAATGGTTTCAAACCTCAGATATTATATCAAAAGCAAACTGCAAAATTTTCTGTTTTTCAAACAGAATACTTAGAACATTAACAGAGCATTTTTAGTATTACAAACAATGAGACAATGAGATATATTGTTTTCTAAAAGACTGCAATACCTAAGTAGCAACTTGGTGATTGTGGCGCAAGTTACATTTACCTTCTTACAAAAAAGACCAATTCCAGTAATTTCTGTTTCTATAGTCAAAATTCATGCTGCTACTATTACTACCCTACTCTTTCTTGTTTCCTAATAAGAAACTATCAAAGCCACCTGTTGTATGCTACTAAAGCTGATAATGTAATACCTATCATAGAAAACATATTCCCTATTCCAAAGATGCTTTTCTTTGCCTGCATTGTCTTGATTCAGAAAATTAATATAGGTCTAACTTCAAAGACAACAGTCATTACATTTATTTCCACGGCATTCCTCACATGCCTAGGAACTTGCTAGTGCACACTGATCAAGGAGAGCAGCACACTAAAAATAGAGCAACAGTGCATTCCTGACCTGAAATTCCTCACTTTGTATGGAGATTTGAATTTATAATTAGTTAGTTAAAATGTCATGGCAAAAAGCACATTGTAGGAGAGGAGATTCAGTGGATAACCTGAAGTAGCACCTGGAGGTGACAGGCTGCAGTGTGATTTCAGAATGATCCTGCTGTTTTGCAACTGTCACGTGTAGTAGAATTACAGGCACAGCATACCCTAGCTAGGAGAGTCCAGCCTCTGTTCTTTGTGTGGCACCTTGCCAATCATTATTTGGAAAGCTATGGTTTACTTGCAGTACTGCTGCCTCCATGATCACTTGGTTTATTTTACTAATTGCTCTCCCTTTTGAGAGTGATGCCTTAACATCCAGTGAAAAGTTTCTTCCTTCTTTAGCTTCAGGGCATACATCTTGCCCAAGAATCAACACAAGCATTTGCAAAAGCAAAGAGGGAACAAAAATCCCAGGCTGGTCTTGTTTCATTATTTTTCAGTCTGTTTTCTGTACAATAGATAGCAGTACTTTGTTGGTACAACACAGAAAGCCTCATTTGGAAGGGCCGTAGGCAACCACAGCTCTGACTGTCTTTAAAATATCATCAGCTGTTCCAAGAGGGGAAAAAAGCAGCATATGAATAGTATTCAAATCCAACAGTAAGCTGCACATCTGACTGTTATTCAGGGTAACACTGACCTATCTATATGAAAACATTTAACTGGCCAACTGCCAAGAAGTTTTTATTACAATACCTGTAGTCTTCCTCCTTGCTGCTGTTGGCAACAGCAAAATGCCTTTTCTCAGATCTTAATATAAAGCCATCACTCCTGATATTGTGGAATTCTAAACAAGTCACTTTTAAGGTTTTACAGACTACAGTATAAAACCAATTTTGAATCAAAGCCATTGATGATGAAAGTACATGCAGATTTGTTTATTTGTCTAGTCTATGATATCTTTGTATTTCCAGGACAGAATAATGTGAGCAGAGCATAGCCTTAATCTGGATAAAGAAATATGAAACTATTGCAAATACAGGAAAATCTCTAAATAAAAGCACAGCTTACAGATGAATGAGTATGTTAAAATCTACAGTAAATTTATCCAAATTTATCTTACTAAGCTTTGCCACAAATTCCACTGTATTAAAAAAACCAAAAAGCACTGATAGTGAAATAAATCAAAGTTATTTAAATTAATACAGTATCTATGACATTTTCCATTTCATCTTCCTATGGGCATTATCCTGCAAAATATTATTTCCAAAACATTAGCTAACATCTGCACCTAGTACTGAGAGTTAGAAATTGGAAGAATTAGGAGACTTAGGAATTGTTTCTTACAATAGGAATATATTAAAATGCAGATGTCAGATAAGGTAGATCAGGCATGTACGTGTGAGTGATTTAACCTGTTAAGAAAAATGCAAATGACGCTTCAAAAAGCAATTACACCTTCAATCACTTCTTATGTGTGAAATACAGTCTATGACAAAGACCTTCTACAAACAGATGCATTTTGAAAAGATGACATACTGGAGGAAATAAAGTACAGTAGGATAAACAGCTTGAAATATAATTGACCTAGCCTTAGTACCTTTCTTAACAGAACTCAACATGTCCAGAGATTAAATGATCCAGCAATCCAGGTGAGGCTGCTTTTACCTGCACCTGCAGTGTAAAAATTCTAATAACCTGGGACTACTCAGATCATTGGTTTAAGTTATTATTTTACACGCACTTCTCAAAAAGGCTATTCTATCCACAGTAAATGAGGCTGGAAATATCAAACATAAATCACAACATCCACATGGATATTGAGAACAGTCAGATAAAACAGTCATAATGAAATCTAATAAACCATACCTTACTGCAGAAAACACATAGAGAAAATGGCACAGGAGAGCTCTCTGCTAACTGAGTGGGCTGACACTGCTCCCACCCTCTGCCTACCCTGCTCAACTCTCCCAGGGCTGAGAGGTTTACCAACACCTCAAATTCCAGGCAACAAAACCATTTGTGTTGCTATCAAAGCAATTCTGGTGTTATAAAAATGGATAGGCACTTATAATTCACAGGGGGCAGTTAATTTCAGTAATTCTCTTCATCTTGTGTCAAGCTCTGACTATGTGAACTGTTTGCAAGAGCAGAAATCTAGAACTAGTAAAAGACTCACAAAACCAGAGACTTTCCATAGGTGTCTGAGCACATTCAGCTCCAAAGTATTCTTTCTTTAGGAATTCAAAAGTGAGAAATACTCCAAATCAGTGGAAGCCTTCAGAATCTTGCTTTAATTTCTGCATCTGTTTCAGAAATAAAGGTAGCATTATAAGTTTCTCATTAAGTTGCCATGAGGCTTCCTAAATGCCTGCATGCAAACAGTGCTTGTTTAAGAAGATAGGAAAAAGAAAAATTATTTGATTAAAACAAAAGTGCTTTAACTGTTGTGTATTAAAGTATAAAATAAAGATACTTTTTCTTCTTCTTTCCCTTTTTTTCCCTTATCCAAAACAAACAAACTCCCCAGTGGGCTGAAGCTGATGAAAAACAAAATTGGACTATAAAAACCCCAGAAAGATTGAGAGCTAATTCTTATTTCTTTTCCTCCAAGAACAACTCCATAACCTCTTAGCTTTTATCACACTAAATAAGACCAGATATACAACGGTGTAAAAGAAACCACAACATGGACCATATGTCCTGTTCATAATAATGTTATTTACATTTCCCAAATCAAGAGCACTTCTAAAGCCCACATTTTACAGCACATCTAGCATGTACACCAGCTATCTGTACACCTCGTACATTTATCTAGTCAGACTCATTGAACATATGTGGTTCTTTGAACATTGAAGCCTTTTAATTTGGCAGCCAAAGCAACATTTCTTGTCTCTTCTCCTGTCCCTCCCAGTGAAGAGCAACACTGCTCATCTTTGCCCAAAAATGGCCAGCACTCTCATTTCTCACAGGCTGTGTTCCACAAGGAATTTACTCACTGATCCCTCAGCAGGATCTAGTTTTGCTTTGTTACAAAGAGTGAACCCTAGGAACTCTCTATATAATCTAGTCATGTCTCTGCTATTACAGCTTTTAAACTGATGTTTGACATAATTTTTATTTAAGGTGTAACACCTGCTTGGTTTTGGGCGCCTTTTGGAGTGGGGGTTGGAAGGGGGAATAATCACAGTTAATGTTTCATATTCCAATCCTGAACAGCAGGTGTTCAGATGAAAGCTCCGAGATATCAATTGGAAATTAACTCCAAACATTTTCCACTGCTGACAGTGCAACAGTTGCTGATCATTTTAATAGTATTGGCAAATCTTCCCATGTCAATAACCACTTATCTTCAACATAAGTGGGGCTATTTGCTTCAGCTTAGATCCTGAACTCTCTAAACTGCTGATTAATGATGGTTCTCATCTGAGACAAGGGACTGAGCAGTCTGTGATTCAGTTTCAGTTCAGCAAGCCATTTGACATACCAAAATTATTTCAAGCAGAAGTGGAAGATCAGTTCTGCTTCATATCCCAGATGTTTTCCATACACAATGACATCACATGTTGAAACACCACCAAAGTCGCTTTCACCCAGAAAACAGGAATATCCCTTCAGGACATGTGGAGAGCCTCAGGACCTTTCATTGCACTAAGGTTGTACTGCTCAGTAAACAAACAAAAAGTTCCTTTGGCTGGGCTAAATGTTTTCCTATGCCTGCTAATATGGGTTTCTGAGATGCAAATTTATCATCACACCACAACAGAAAACAAAGCCCAGCATGCTCTGAACTGGACCTCTGAGATTTCCAATCCTTTCATGCCTTACCTTTTGCAAAAAGTTATTAGTATGAGCTGTGTCTATCTTGTTCTCAGAGCAGTGCAATGAAGTCCAAAGTGGGCATGCATGCTGCTGAAATACAGAAATGTTGCTGATGAGTGAAATCATCAGTAGAGTGATCAAGTATCCAACTTGTAACTCTGTTACTGTCACCTGGTCCAGCTTCATTCACAGACTCAAAAGGAATTAGTCTTTAACAGAGCAGTTACATTTTCACCCTTCCTATACTCACTAGGAATATTAGAATTCATTGATCAAACTAGTGATACATGGCTGAAGACACAACACAAACGTAACAGTTTGAATTGCTTGCAAGTTCTATTTTTTACATCCAAGTACTGGTCATGCTTGGGAAGTTACGGAAGGCCTCCATCCCTTGGCAGAGATGTACAAGCACTGGTGTAAGGTGCTGTTTCCTCTCTTTAGTGACCCAAGCCAGCACCTCCCTGCCAACTTTATAAGGAGACACAGTCTGGAAGTCGCCATCTTACCAATGCCATTAACAACAGCAGTAATACAGGCAGTGAACAGCAGCTGCTGCTAAAAACCAACAGACGTTGCATTATTTATCACCCCAGCACTCCATCTATCAACTGCCTTTCCTGAGAGTCACCACCAGTCGTGTCACAAAAAAGGGCACAAAGTCTTGCAAACATTTTACAGAAGACCCTGGAATGAAGGTCTAACTTTCTCATGGCAAAAAAGGACCTAATTTATGTCCAGAAGCTGAATTTAAAATTCTTCAGATCTTTTGGTGTTGTTTATCTTTTATATTAATTTAAGGCTATTCTTATTTCATTTTTATTTGACCTCAAGACACTGAATTCAGAAACAAATACACCTCACATAATAACATTTTTTTCCCATTACTTCCACATTTAGTTTCATTGACTTCTGTCTCTGGAGCCAAGATGCAAACAAACACACATGACAGAAGGTGTAAATACATAAAACCCAGGTGCACGTCTAACTACTTCATCATGTGCTCATTATTAAACCTTGCAGAGGCAAACAGTGCTTGGATGCATTGTACTGAGCATAACAATCAGCATCAGGCCAAGAGGTCAGGTCTCACTCAGCGGCATTTCACAACATTTGAACGTTACACCCATGACAAGAATAGGAATGAGCTCTGTGCAACAAACACACACTTTCAGAGGGACAGGCAAAACACACTTCTGTCACCTGTGCTGTCAGTCACTGCCTCAAAGCAGCATGTCTCTTGACAGATGCCGAAAAGGGGGTGAAAAAGTGCAAAGAAAAATAGAGACAAAGCAGGAATTTCAGATTGCCCAGTTTTTACATGTTTACCTTTACAAAAGCCAAAGATAAATTCACTACTGTGGTCTGATCTCATAAAGATATGTTTCTCCAACAGCAAATAGTGACTGCCTTGGCAGTTACAGCAATAGCCAGCGGAGCTCACTTCTACCCTCATCAACAGGGGTTTAATTCTGGTGAGGCACAAGGACAAAGCCCATAAAATTACCAGCCCTGTTGCTCACACAAAACCATCACAGACCCACTTCAATTGCTGGCAACAGCTGCCATTCCTCTGGAGGGACTGTAAACCACCAGAGTGAGGGATTATTGCATGGAACACAAACAGAGGCCGACTGAAGATGCCACAGGAAGACAGAGGAGACAAAGGAGATCGTCCATCTGAAATGCTTGCAGAAAAAGGCTTTGTGGGGAAGCAGAGAATTCAGACAGGGGATGGTATCTTTCTTCACCAATTTCAATCCTTCTTAATTCCATTCCTGAACTTGCTTACTGCCTCACAATTCAATGTATTCCTTCTTTCAAGTATATTTTTGACTCTGCACCTCTTCTCTTTTTTTATCTTTTTCTTGGTTTTCTTTTTTACTACGCCTTTTACAATCTCCTTTTTTTGTGTTTTCTACCCATACTGCCCACCCCTTTTCTAGTCTGTCTAATTTCCTGGTGATGTGTCCCATGCTAAGTTACCCTGGAAACAGGGATTTGGATATTTAAATTATAGATAACTCTACCTGAAATTCCTAATATTTCTGAGTATGTCTATGAACTCCACACACAATTTGAGGCACAATCTCAGCAGGCAAATAAAGCCAAAAGAACACAAAAAAGTAAGTTTTCATACACTGGTAAAACTAACAAATGGTCAAATCATCCCAAAGTCAATTCTAAATCTGAAATAGCTCCACACAACAATTTCCAGAAACCCCAAGACCAGGCTTTTTGTGTTTAATTATGACACTGATTAAGGTATCATTAGTGTCCCTGAGCCTCCAAGTTTAATAATGAAAAACAGCCTCTTAAAATTAACTTCAGTGGAACAACCAGCTGCCAGAAAACATGGACAAGCTCTCTCAGTGTAGAAGTAAATGGTGCTACTTGGGAAACTCTGACTTTACACAGCTGTTCTTTCTCAGATTTGTGAGGAAATTTATAAGAATATAATCACACAACCCCCTGAACTCAGAATGGCCATATTAACAGCTTTTCATCCTGCCAGGGTAAACTTCATTAAACTATCTTCATACACACTAGATGAAGCACAATTGATCACATACGGAGTCAGATAAAAATGCAAAATTAGCTGGTTTGCAGATGCAGGGACAGTTAAAGGCAGCTGAGATTTTTTCATTTTCTTAATAAAGAGCATCAGTGACTAAATTTAGTTTTACTTCTCAGATAAAAGAAAAAAGATGCAGGTGCAAAATCAGTTAAGACTTGCTAACATTCTACATTCATTTTAAAAATTACCATACACCAAACAACCTGATAACACTCCTGTTTTAGTTACAGACACACAGGATTTTAAAACCCATGACAGCCATCATCCATCCAAGTACTTTAGCAACTCATCTATTCCTCAGTTGCCTTCCATTAGAGAATCCATTTCTACATCTCCAGCTGCCCCAAAAGGAAATAAAAATGTTTCTGAATGCCTTAGCATCTATATTCTGCACCTTTGCTTAAGATAGATCTGGGAGACAGGGAACAGAACAGTGCAGATTTCAGCTTCCCACCAGATTCCTAAGGCTGCAGGAATAAGCGTGGTCTGCCTCTGCCATTCTCTCTTTGGTCCTCAAGTTTCCAGTGTAGGATGAAGAAAGAACAGGCCAAGATAAAGACAAGGCACAAGATAATCCAGGACACACAGAGGAGGTGAAACAGAACACAGTGCTGATGGAACAAGGCCATGTGAATTTATGCCTTAAAAAACAAAAGAAAAGGATACCGAGAGGGTTGAGACCCAGGAAAAACATTCTAAATAGGAAACATTTTAGATACTAGCAAAGAGAATTTCCTCTTTCAATACAGACACAGTCAAAATATGTCCCTGCAGCTTATACCTGAAGGAAAAAAAGGAAAGAAAAAGTATCAGTAGATTCTCTGCCTGTTGGAGCTCTTCTTTACAAAACTTTGATTTGAAATGTACAATAGTTCACGCTAGTGATAAGGTACATTAAAAGCAAAATATTTCCTATGGTTGGAAATTGCCTAACACTAATTAACCCTAGAGAACAGTACAGCAGAAAGATGCTGTTGACTGTTCATGGAAACAAACCCCAATTTTCTTTTCTAACATTCCACCACAAGTGAGCTCCTATAAAGGTCCCTCTTGACCTGCCTCCGTCCCTCTTAAAATTTCCCATCGAGTATGATATCAAAGGCATAGCCCTCACATCAGCCCAGTGTCTATCATCCTGTAATCCTCATGCTCATTCTGGTGTTAGCTGCACATGTAGGAGCAATAACCTCCAAATGTCTGCTGAACAACTTCAGCTGATTCCTTAAAACAGCAATTTTCCTGGACGTATATAAAGAAAAGCACGGAAGACCATAAAGCCACAAGAGGTGCCATCACTTCCACATTTTCTTCTTTTTCTTTCAAGAAGAAACCAGGAAGACTGGTCAGATTTTAATCTAGGCCAGATGATTTTTCCAGAGCTCTCAAAATACGATTACAGCAACTCCATCAGGCATGGGGGGAGGCCATAATAACTTGACAGGGCCCACGGAAAGTAACAGAAGTGCAGATGTAAAAGGGTGATGCCCAGTACTGTCTGCAGTAATACTGCTAATTTGTGCTCTAATAATTCTGTACACAGGCAATGGTGAGATTATTATTTTTTAACAGGTATGATTATTTGGTTACTGATGGGTAAGGTAGATGCTATCTGAGCTAAGTCAGGGAGGCTTCCGGACAAAACCAGGGAAGAGGTACCAATGCACTGTTCAATTTAGCAACTGTTGCCATGGAAATATCTTTTTTACTGACTGCTGATGATTATCTCATGTTTGAAATGTGATTTATGCACATTCTATGCAAGTGCAGAGAAGCATATTTATAAATGAGCAAACCATGGTTATTCCAAGATTAAAATGCAGTGTCCTCCATGTACTTCTCAGAAATACATAATTTGCCAAGGCAGATTATTAATCATGAAAATATATTGGTCTTCTGCAGTATATAACCCAATTACCACAGTAAAGCAGAAGCCCTTTCCAGATCCAAAATTAACAGGAACAGGAAACATAATGCAATTCCCATTTTCTTCCTCTTATCTTCCCACAGGAAAGGACAGGGAGTGAGCCAGAGAGACTATCTGGTGCAGCAGCTGCTATTGTTATGAATTTACAAATGCACGGGTGGCACGAAGACATATTCAGCTTCCTGCTGCAGGATTTTTGTCAGTTTTCTTCATATTGGCCTTTGTGTCCAAAACTAGTTTTTAGAATCAATATTTCTCCACAAGTTAAAACACATTTATCTGCTTTGTATTGATATTTGCCTGCCAATCATCTCTCATTCCACACACTTTTTTCTATTTCAGCCACATTATACAGATACTCCACGGGCTGATTCACTTATTTTTGTGTGTGTGTAAAGCAAGCTAAGGGATGCCAAAAAATACCTCCATTACTTCTGACAACCTCTTGAACTGGCCAGAAGTGAGGGTTTCTTTACCATTTGCAAAAAAAAGACAGTGAATGAAACTAGCAAGGAGGATCAAAATAGATGGTGGTGACCAAAATAGCTTCAAATGTAGGGAAAAAAAATGTTTCTAGCTGCTGACTCACAGAACAAAACACCAGTCCTGTGAGGAAGTACCAGCAGTCCCAGCAATTCTAACTCGACAAAAATTAGAGGTATTGAAAGTCCCTGCCCTAAGATGCAAAAAAGCAGATTTATATAATATTATCACATATAATTGCAGAGCCTCAGAGAACTGAGACTTCTTGTATTAACCAGCCTGCACAAAAGTATTTTCAAGGTAAGGAAAGCAAGAACTGGACCAGTTAAACATAGAATAACAGGTCACACACATTGAAAAGACTCTGCAATTGCACAAAGCCACACAAAATATGATCAGTACTTGAAATACCAGCAAAAAATGCAGAAAATTAAATGTCTCTTCTCCCATGCAAATAGACAAAAATTAGTCATTCAAGGCCTGCAAATGGTTTGCTGAAGCCAGATGTGATCAAGCTGGTTTTGTGTGTAAGACGTCACAAATGAAGAGTCAAAAACCTTTAAATAAAAACCCCCAAACTGTTGCACCAAGGCAATGCAAGTTATCAGTCAGGCTCCTTGTGTGTATTGGGTCTCATTTCTGAGCCATACTGGGAAAGAAACCCTGCTAGTTCAGTGGAAGACTGGAGTTCAACTGTACTTTGCTCAGTGTCACAGCAATCTACCCGCACATTTCAACTTTAGTACTGCAGCTGAAGTTCATCTACTACCCTGAATTTGAAAAAGGTACTTTAAAAACCCACCTGAACTTTAGTTTTGTAACATATGGAGATCAGATAATAGTTGGTAGTGAAATCCTCCATTTCAAGAATAAGGCCACTCTTCAATTCTCCCCTTCTATTTTAATGTCAGCTGGATAAATATATAAAGTTACAGCTAGCATGCATTATATTCTTATTATAAACAGAGACACGACACCAAAAAAGAACTGATTACAGAATACCCAGAAATTTGATGAAGTACAAGAGTTCTTGAATAAGACCAATTAACACATCAATTGCTGAGTGACAACCATCATATGTGAGTGCAGAAATAGGTTCTTTGCAATGACGGAGCTGGTAAATGGAGGGACTCACAGCTGAAGCCCACTCTGCATAAGCCTGGCCAAATTTAAGAGAGATACAGCAAGAATAGAATCCACCTCTACTTCAGTTATCTTAGCAAGGCTATGGAGAGACAGCATTCCTCAGTTCCCATAGCAGACATCCAGTACAGCCACATTGCTGAAAACATACTTAGTCATCCATACAGATACTGACAAATCAGATCAGAAAATCAACTGTCTGAAGCACATACTTTAAAGGAGTGGGGGAGAAGAAGGAAAAAAAATGCTTTCGCATTCTTCTTATTTCTGGGAATTAAATTAAATAAGATGACAAAGTATTTTTGCTAATGAACACAAAAACAACTGAAGGTGTTGCCAGCACATAATAGCTAATGACAGCATAAGAGCATCAGTTCAGGCAAAGACTAAAGCCAGAGACAGCAAAGGCCCAAGCAGAAAATTTTAAGGTCAGTCCAGGTAAAATTCAGTTTGTAAGAAAGAAGACAAATGCATGAGACGCCCACTCTTTCATGACAGAACCCAGCCAGTGAATTCAAAGTCACTTCTAAACCCAAAATTGTAAAGATTGTTTCAGAAGATCCAGCTGCAGAATATGCCAGATGAAACCTATCTTGCCCACTGCAGCAACTGCTAGATGACAGCAGCTCAGAAACCAGGAGCAGCAGGACAAACACTCCTGGGAGCATTTGAGCCAAGTCACCTGCTCTGGTCAGGACTGTGCCCACACGATGCAGCCACAGCAGACTGAGCCATCAGCAGAGCACCAGGGCAGCGTGAATGGGAAGCACCTAACACTGCACTGTGTGCCACATCTACAGCACACCTACTTACCCTTAAAGAGCAGCAGCCACCACCACTGACATTTGCACCAGCGTTTAGAACTGCCACCACCATCTTTGGAGAGGCACTTTGTACAAGACATGTCAGCAAACAAATTAACAAGTGGGAATGGGTTATGCATCCTCGCTTGACAGAGTGACATGTGTGACAGCTCCATTCAGGCTCTGCATGAAGAAACAGACTCAGAGAGTAATAAAGATTGAGCTTTGACCAGTTAAGTGTTAATAACATCTGACACACATGGATGAGGATTAATCAGGGAGTTGTCAGGACTGTTATAATAATAGCTGCTTGAAATGCTGTTCAGTGGGAGGGATTCTAAAAATGAGAATACATTCACTTAATATATTGCAGTGCTTGCTTTAAAATTAATCATGAATAATCATTAGAAGGATTCTGGTTGGAGGAAGGGAGTGTTACACATGACCCAGATGCTGGTTGTACATCTCCCCAGATGGGATTATAGCTGTCTGGTACCTAATAATGAGAGCTCTGTTTCAGCCCTGTGCCTTTTATTCACTCTTGGTCTAACTGCAGTGGCAGGGAGAAAGTTCATCAGTTTTAGCCAACAAACATGCTGATATTGCTGAGGTTGAATAAAACTACGATGTACATGCAACTGTGCATGTGGGAGGTTGTCAAGGATGTGCACTGGATTGAAGACTGAATTCTGCCTTGTGGAAACTTCTGCTGTATTGCAGTTCTGTTCTCTGCATTCAAACATAATGCATTCTGTTCTCTGCATTCAAACATTTTTAGTGCTGTGCTTAATTTTAAGTACCTGGATAGTCTAATTAAGGCACTGTTCAACTGCTTAAAGTTGGATTTGTTAGGATGATTCAGTTGCTTAAAATTGAATTATGCATATATATCCTGGTAAAGAGCTCTCTCTTTTTCAGTCCTGTGGGTAATACTGCATCCAGAAATGTTGTTGATAGTAACAATAAAGCATCCCTAAATGACAGAATGCTGCTGAATACTCTTTTTTTTTAAGAAAAATCCAGTAGTCAATGAAGCTGTTACATCTCAAATCAAGGTTAAACGAAAGTAGCTACAGGCAAATAATGCAGAGGAGTATCCCAAATTTTTATTTTCTTCCATTTTGACTCTGGCACCCCGATTACATTGGTGATTATTTGATTCCTTATAAGACCTCCTAGAGACAGACTAGATTTACTTCTGGTCTACTGCTAACACCAACAATGCAGAAAAAGGAATATGTTATTTCATATTAGAAAAACATCTTCCTTATCAGAGTTGTTCACTCCTAAAAATGAACCAAGAGACAGCACTATTTCAGCTTTTTCCTCCTTCTGTTGTGGCCAGGTACCAACTGACTCATTGCCCCTTTAATCTGTGGGTAACTATCAATATTCATGAATGCAGCTTCTATTTAATAATTAATTTAAGGACAAATACTGCTTAGATATGGTAAGTACTTGAACTTCTAATATGCACCAAGGTTAAACACTTGTTAGAAATACCTTCTGTTCTCACATCTCAATTACTTCCCAGGAAACAGAAAGAAAAAGACTTTTCAGTCATATCAGAATGTTTTGCCTATAAATTTGTAATATTGAATTTACAATAGACAGATCTCTATATGCTATACAACAATGCACATGCATTGTTATAGACAACATACGTTATATGGCCTTTTTAACCACAGGGATGTAAGCTGTTGATCAATGTGAATGGCATTAACTTTTGTATTTGTGAACTTTACACATGCTACCTAGGTACAGTGATGATATCTCTGAAAAATATCAGCAAGCAACACCAGAGTGTATTTTAAATTACAAGCCAACAGCAGTCTTTGGCCACACTGAAATTTTCCATCTTCCCAAAAAGTGGGCTTTTAATTTCCAGGTGGCTTAATCAATATTTATGATGGTTTGCTTCTATTTTTTTTCTTCTTTCTTTTTTTTTTTCTTCTGAAGGAAGGAAGGAAGGTTTTCTATTTCTAGCCTGCTGTGGTATGCCTTTCATTGAGGGATCTGTAATTATTTAGTCTGCATTTCCTGCTGTGGTGCAGGTGAGGATATATTTCTGGAAGTGGCAGCAAAGTCAGATTTAATTCAGCCTAATTTTACTCTATTAATTTTTTTTATTTATTAAATGCATCTTGACGATCTCCCACCAACCAGCTTCCCCAAAGAAAGGAAAGTTTTTCCTATGGGAACGTGCAACTGACCTTAGACTGCTTTCTTTTCATGTTTGCACACATTATTGAGAGGTTATATACCAAGTCTTTGCTTGGAAGATACTGGACAAACTTCGAAGAACTGAGGTAACACACTCCTTCAAATCTACCTTGGGCTGGGCATTTTGTCAAGGGATGGATCAAAGTGCTATAACCTAGCCAAGATTCAGGATCTTCTGAGCTGTGAAATAATAGACTGACCATGATGCTTTGCTTAGAGGATGCTTATGAGTTGCTTTTGTGGTCACCCACCCCAGGACGTGTTCCTTGACTCCTCATCTCAATGGCAGCAGAGAGCTCTCCCTTGCCCAGGGTGATGCACCACAGACCTGTCTTTTCCACCAGAATCTCGGACCCACATTTTCTGCTACAATGCATGTTGTTTAGAGTTTTCATTTATCTACATTAATCATTGTTGAGGTAGGATTTTTGTTACTAAGCCTCAATACTCAAGGATCTACCCTGATATCTGCACTTTAACACTGAGGTTCACAGAGCTGTAAGAGTATCCAGGAGGTGGCCTTTGCAGGATTTGTCACTTCAGACTAAATCACTTTTACCCTCAATTATGTTTACCCAACTATAAAAAAGGGGCAATAATACTTATTTTTCAAAGATGATATGAGGCTTATTAATGCTTGTTTAAGTGCTTTGTTATGCTTGAATGGAAGAGGAAATTATTATTATAATTTTAAGTGAAGCTTAATTATAAAACTGTTAGCATAAGCGTATTAGAAAAATGAATTCTGAATCGCAAGCCAGCAATTGCTCACTCTTAAAACAGTGTGAGATGATTTTTATATGCATCTTGCTATCACTAATCCCCTCTTCTCTAAATCCGACATTTGTTTTCCATATTGCAGCTAAGAAGAGGCAACATGCAAATTAAATTTAGCATCGAATCAATCAAGAAACAATACCTAGTAACATATTTGGTGATCTGTCATCACTTAGAAACTCAATTAAAAAAAAAAAATAGCCTCCCTACAAACCCATTCTGTTTGCTATATACTAAAATAAGCTACACATCTGATTGTCACTGGTACAATGTCTAACCTGGAAAAAAGGCTGAAGTACCTCTCCTTCAAAGGCAGGCTGAGAGTTGGGTGTTTTTAGCCTGGAGAAGGGAAGGCTCCCTAGAGCATTCTGTACCTAAAGGGGCTGCAAGAGAGTTGGAGCCTTTTGGAGCTGGAGTATACAGCCTTTTTACATGGGTATATAGTGATAGAACAAGGCGGAATTGCCTTAAACTGAAGAAGGTAGGTTTAGATTATATATCGGGAACAAATTCTTTATTATGAGGGTGGGGCACTGGCACAGGCTGCCCACAGAATTTGTGGATGCCCCATCCCTGGAAGTCCCAGGCTGAATGGGACCCCTGAGCAATCTGGTCTATCAGAAGGTGTTCCTGCCCATGGCAGGGGGTTGGAACTGGATTATCTTTAAGGTCCCTTCCAACCCAAACCACTCTATGATTTTATGAAGATCAAGTTGTCAAGTTACCAAGATAATGTAAAATTTGCAATACGATTCTCTCACCAATTTGCAAATCCTAGACAGCACAATTCTTCCTTTAATCAAAAAACAATATGAAATCCTTTAAGTGGCTTGCTTAGAAGAAAACTCAGGACTCACAAAAGTGCATAACACTGAAGATTATACAAGTCAAGTTATTGTACAGGAAGAATTGAGTAAAATAATTTGCTTTTACCTGCCATAACCCATTTGTCAAAACAAATATCACTTCAAATCATCACTCCCAAATCTTCTGCAAATGTGTTCTATGAGTTTAGGCTCAGACACTTACACAATGTATACAAATAAAGGCAGAACTCCAGCATCATTTCCAAACAATAAATAGAAAGAAAATAATCTCACTCCATTTCCTCCAACCCTGTCACCAATTTGTGCTTCAGAGGCTCACCAGAAGAGGTAAATAAACATAAAATCTGTTTAGATAAGGCACTGCTCATAAAGTTTTCAAAAAGAGGGTAAGTATTTGATGCTAAAACGAAGTGCCTTGGAAAATGCTCTAGAGCTGGGGGCTTGTGCTGCTCCCTGCTCAGAATTGCCGTGTCTGGGAATGCAGTGGTAGTTTTCCATGGTCACAAAAAAAAAAAAGACACTTCATGCTGAGGAGGAGTGTATGGGTCAGTGCTGTGTGAAGCAACAACAACAAAAAACAAAACAAGACAACAAAAAAATCCCCAACAAAACAAAAACAACCCCAAAATGAATATCCAGTGAAAGCCGAGACTTGAGATGAAGAGAGGCATACAATATTGTCCAGTGTTAACCAATATTGACCCAAACCAAATGTCTGTATCAACAAACAGGATTTGAGCAGAACTGAAGGAGATATTAATTCTTCACTGGTCACCAACAGGGGTATTTAATCTAAATTAAATTCTATAAGGTTAAAAACCAAGTCTTTAAGGAAACAGCTCTCCAGATTTTCAACAGGAGTTGAAAACCGTTGGTACAAAAACTGTCAGTAAAATCAAGAGATTTCAGTCAGCTGTGGCCATCACATGTGGTTGGACCTTGCCTGGAAGGAGGAGTGCCAGCAGTATTCCCTCCCCACTGCAGCACTCCTGGAGCATCACCTCCCGTGCCACTCCCAACAGCCCTCCCCAACATGAGAGAGGGCAAATGGAGAACTGGGAGAGTTAATACACCAAAATTATTTGATAGAAAAGTCCATTTAATGCCTGCTAGACAAAGGAAAAATAAGAACAGGTGCAACAGTAAAGCCTCAGTACTGATAGGCCTCTGATGGACCAGTGAACATGAACAATGTCACAGGGCTACAGACAGCTGCCATTGAAGGGACCAGGAAATCTCACAGTTAAGGACCAGCATGTTCCTGGTTCTCTCTGTGCCTGTGGCTTGTCTCCTCCCTTGATGATATTTCAGCCACAACCAATTCAAAAAGCCACAAGGCTTCCCCCTGGGTTGCTGGGTCCTCTCTCCTGCATGTACCCACACTGTCCTTAGAACAGCTTCCCATCTTTGAGACAACTTAGCTGAAGGCAAAAGTTTTGCCAATTTGGAACTACTATCAGTGTCAGACACTTACTTTTATTTTCTTACTCCTAACTTCATTAACAGATTGAAGTCCCAATTTGGATGAATAATTCAAATGCTGGTAACTAATTGCACTTGTTCCCTCGGCAGATTTTTCCCATGGCACTTGCTTGTCCTACCAACCAACATCAATGACAAAGGCTTAATGTCATATTAGCAGCAAGCTTTTTCTGCCTTCTTATGCAAACACCCTTTGCATTGCCCTCCATGTTTCTAGGCTGTAGGTTCTGCAAGCATAGCACACTTGTCAAGTGGACTTATCGGATGTTTAACAAACCCTCACTGACTGTGTGAAAGCCTCCTGCAAAAAAACTGCAGGATGTCACGTACAGCATCCAAACCTGGGCTCCAAGAACAACTGTGTCAAAGCTGCTGTCCTTTGTCCCACACCATCTTCACTTTTTCTTCTCCTTGTTTTTTAATCCTTCAGTTACAATACATCTCAACAGCAAGCACGGTACTCTGCAAACGAACACACCATATGCAAGGACAAATCAACTCATTCACTGACTTAATTTTAATTCTGAAAAGCCAGTTATGATTTACTACATATTCTATTTATTTCAAAAAAAACAAGACTGACAAGCCAATGCAAATATGCAATGCTGATGATGCACTTTGCTAGACAATTAAGTCATAAAATTCTATAGCACTGAAAATAGCACAAAATACCACATGCAAAAAAGGGGCCAAGTTCTGTATCCTGAGGAAATAGCTTTGTACTCCATAAATTTACAGCATTTTATATATCACAAAAAGAATTGCAGCAAAACCCAGCATTGAAGGTTTCCACCCCCAACCACCATTATGCGTTATATGGAAGCCATCGCTAAAAGGCTGATATTTAGCATGAAAAAAATAACTGAGTATAAAGACTAAGTGCCAAAACAGAAGTGCAATACTATTTTCTGATGGTAAATTAGAGCAATTTAATGGCAGCATCTGCTCTTTTTGATAAAGAGGCAGATGTATTTTGGGCCTCAACCTAAGTGAACGAAAATGAATACATCACTTACTAAAAAGCAATATTTTACATAAATTCATAATATCAAACCTACAATGAAAATCTCATGCATTCTGATGACTTACTAGCCTAGCAGAAGCTTTGAGCCCAAATATTTCTTTTTTTTATAGGAACAAAGTGATTCTCTACATGAATTTCATGTTATCCATCTGCAGAATAACACAGTATTGGAGAATGGAATACTGGCTTAAATCTCTCTTGACACCATGTTTTATTTTCCTGCATGGTAATAAAAAGCAGAAAGTTTTATTAATGTAGAACCATGAAATGTACCAAGAGATACTCTAATACTATTCACCATGAATATAGATTAACATTTTAGGATTTATGGCCAGTTTTATATTCATTAAAGTTACTGTAAACAATATCAGATGGAGGTGAAATAAACGTGAAAAAGCCCTTCATGGGTTTAGGTGTATTCAACATCACGAAGTTCCTCATGTGCTCATTAAGTGCAATGATGTAACAGATATAAATCCAACATAATGACACAGTTAAACATAAGTCTTCCTTTGTTTAAAACTCACTCTGCCTCTATCTGGCTGCTGAGCCAGTTATCTTTACATATGCTAGTCCTTCAGAGCAGTGATACACAGTCCTTCCAAACTGCAACTCATTGCTCCAACACAGAATTCCTGGAGGACAGAAACATTCTTCTCACACACAAACAGAAGGCATTCACAGCACTCTCTCCCTCAGATAACTCTCAGCTCCAAGTGGAAGCTCTGCACTAGAACATAAGGATTGAAAATAAATAACATAAATTTGAACTGTCAAAAGCAAGTGCCTCACATGGGAAAAAAAAAATCAGCAAGATAAATCCCGCAGAATAAAGGTACACTGCTTTTTTGCTGTCTGCTCTCTCCCATCCAGAGACAAGGTGCTCAGTGAAATAACTCAAACAGCCACTGATTTCTGGTCTGGATTTACTGATTGAATAAAGGAGCATCCCAGGCAAGGAAATCTATTTCTTTTCCAGCATGGCTAATAAACAGTCTCATCACAACCAAGCTTTTCCAGGTATAGACTTGTTTGTCTCAACTTGCTCTGTATGTTTAGGCTTAATTTTTCTTTCAAAGTAGAATTTTTATGGTATTGTCTTGAAGACATCATTTAACCTTCTTTCAAAATTTTAACATCCCATTTACTTATCACCTTGAGCTGTAATAGGCACAAAACAAGTCTGCAGATCTAACCCATTCCCATGCAATACCCATTCTGGGCATTCCATACAGCATTACTTGGAGCATCTCTTTTGGGAAACATCTACCAAACCTTTTCAAGGACAGTTTCTAACACAGAGACTGCAAAAGATGAAACTACAAAGCAACACATCTGAAGAAGATTGGACACTGAAAAGAAACAGGTGGTGCATGTAGAGGAGGAACAATGGTTTTGTCAGCAAAGCACAGAAATAACTTCATTCGGGAATCTGGTTTTATTACAAGCAGGTTCTAAAGCAAAATACTGGCAATTCTGATGGCCAAAATAAAAAGAGCAAGCTTCCTTCTCTACATCCCTCCAAAAGTTCTGAATAGAATCCAAACCAGAGTTCTGCTGACCTCTGCAGAAAGATCCAGCATGCAGAGAACCATGTTAGTTGTGAAAATGACATGTATTTTAACACAGTGCTTAAATTGCAAAGTTAAAAAAGAAGCAGTGTTTATCTAGAGCAGCAAGAAATGGAGTAGGTGGTGGAACAGAAGTAGCTCACATAAAAGGATCAAAGCAATTGGGCTTTGTAACCCAGCAGGATGGGTAGGAAAAACTTGAGGCTTGGTGACCCCGAAGTCTGTATGAGGCATCACTGGGGAATGGAAGAAGTGTGCAGGGCTAGGTCAGGCTGCTCAATGAACACAGCCACTGGGAAATAGCATTAGGCCACTGCAGGGCTATAAGTTTATCTTCTGAGTCAAGCTTTTATTTTCTTTCTTTTTGATTGGAATGGACCTTTTAAAAGTCATCTAGTCCAATCCTCTGCAATGAGCAAGGACATCTTCAACCAGATCAGGTTGCTCAAACTCCCATCCAGACTGATCCTGAATGTTTCCAGGGATAGGGCAACTATCATATCTATGCAATCTGTTTCAATCTCTCAATATCCTCATTATAAAATTAAGCACAAAATTTCTTCCTTTTATCTGTTCTAAATTGACCCTCCTTCAGCTGAAAACCATTACCCCTTGTCCTGTTGCTACAGCCCCTACTATAAAGCATCCTCATCTTTCTTAGATGTTCTTTTTCAGTACCGGAAGGCTCTTCCCTTGGAGCCTTTCCCCAGGCTGAAGCACGAGTATCTCAGCCTTTTTTCATAGGGGAAGTGCTCCAGCTTTCTGATCATCTTTTTGGCCCTTCTCTGGGCCTGCCCCAACAGGTCCATGTCTATCGTGGACTGAGGACTCCAGAGCTGGATGCAGTACTCCAGGTGAAGTCTCATCAGAGAGGAGTAGGCTTGCTAATTAAACTGATGTGTGCTTGCAGACAATTAAAATTAGATCACTGAGCTTCAAAGCTTCTTTGCAGTATTTCCAGGTGTGAAGTCAGAGGTCAAATTCATTTTAGTAATCAACATTACATTGGAATTTGTTGCTAGCAGTCAAATCCTGACAGAAGACTTAGAATATATTAAATGCTGTCATCTCTTTTTTATACTTAGAACCCAATAAAAATCATAGTAATGTACAAGAGGCTACTGCTTGATTTGTGTGCTCTAGGGTCTCTAAGGAGTAATTTTATGCAAAATACTTTTTGTTGTTTTCAAAACTGCCCCTATTGGCTTTGGCCTGTTAAAGAAGCATCTGCCTCCACCAGAATCTACCTTCACTTTGTTTCCATGACCCCACCAAGCTCTGCTTGGTTTTACATCTTTTTGATTTTCAGAGTAAACCTTAACAATGAGTTGCAAAGGTGGCTTACAAGCCCACAAAATCAAAATAAACCAGTCCAGAGCCTGAAGGCTTCACTGCAGGCTTTTGAATACTTCAGTTCTAACGACATTGCTTCCCATGTGACAGTTTGAGTTTCATGCTGTGTTGGCAGCCACACATGTAACCTCAACTAACAACTGCCACATCTCCCCAAAGAAGCCAAAACCAAGGAGATATCCTTGTCTTTATTTTTTCCAAATTCTCCAAAGAAGAGTTGCACTACTGGTTTGTTACATTGAGGACTCTGTATATCACCTTCAAAACACTTTATGAAAGGGTTTATAGGTCATTGCTGTTTGAACAGCCATGTGGGTATTTTTTGACAGAGTTGTGTCATGGAAGACATCCATGAGATTCTCTTCGCACAGCTTGGCAGATAAAAAAATTAATTTTAAGTACAACAGCAAATCAAGCATTCATAATGCCACAAAAACATTTCTCTATATGCTGATGACTGAAATATAACATGAAATTAATGCAGGCATTATGATTCACAATTAAGCTATGCAAATCTTTTTCAGGAACAACTTAGAATTTTTTGTTTCAAGAAAATCAGCATCAAAATGCAATTTTCTTTTTGACTTGCCTTTTTAGTTCCTGTTTTAGGAGTTGGAGTCAATTTTTAAACACTATCTCTGAATTTTTGGTGGTGAATCACATATATAGTGTTCATACTGATTTGAACTAGGTATGAAGTAGTGAAGTTAAAAACTATGATACACACAAATAACAGTAACCACTTATGTTCAGAGAAACAACTGCTTTGAGAATACAGGGACAGGAACACTTGGATACCATTTTAGGCTATTATTTCACCTGGTTCTGATGTGCAACCAGGAAAAACCATCACGTCCACTCTGTGAAGCACAGGGTAATTAATTCCACCCTACCTTCTCTTGTGTGCTCTGTTTCAATCCTAATAGCCTATAAATCAAGAAAATCCTCCCATTCATGGCTCCTTTCCTGCAGTGTTGGCAGGCCAGAATGGAGAGCACTGCCACCTGCTCCAAGGAAAGTAGCCCCACTAGCTGGATACCTAACTGGTATTAGATTTTTCTAACTCCTAACTGGAGTTAGATTTTTAAACAAAGACAGTAAGGAAGCAAATCAGAAATTCTCTGTACCCCAGTGAAAGAAGGCTCTGCCCTCCAAAGTCCCTTCAACCCAAACCATTGTATTACTCTACCTGCTGCACTGGTCTAGATAAATCAGCTTGGGATAGTAACTATGCTAACACAAAGCTACACACAAAATAAATTACTCCAGAGCCTGCTGTATAAATATTACCTTTACCCATGATTTCATATCTGCTAGGAACAGAACATCTTATCAGGGTACTAATATACATTTATAGTATTTTAAAGCCCCTGCATATTTACAGTGGGTTCACACAAGAAATGGCAGGGTTTCCTCAGAACAGAGGGAATATGCACACTCAATATCACTTTTTAAAACAAATAAAATCCCAGCATTTTCAATGCAATCAAAACTTGATCATTATATTGAATATCTAGAAAAGATCTCATAAAATCTATACTGGGCAGAAAATGGTGAATGAGGAAAGAGAATTTTTAAGACAAAGAAATAGTTTCTATCCCTAAAAAAAAGTCAGACTGCCAGAATACAGGAAGACACAACAAGAGAACCATTGGTGATTGCTTATCTTGTTCTTACTTTTCTTCAAATATTTAGCTAATGGACACTGAAAACAGAAGCCTTTTCTAGATCAATTTTTCCTGTGTGACTACTGGCTGTTCTTATATTCCTACTCTTCTTTTAAATGATTAAAAATTATAAGCCTCAGCAACTCTGATTTTTATAAAACCAATCCAGAGCTATTCAACATCCAATAGCTCAGGAACGCCTAATTAATAATTACATCTCCTCAAACTCCTCACTGGTGAATTGCTCCCATTAATTCTACCAGGAATTTGAACATATAAGGAATGCACAAGTACTGCACGGGGCCTGCAGTGCTCCCTCTCTTCTTGCCAACCTTCAGTCTGCATCCAATGCAGGAAGGATACCAAGTGCTGTACATGAGGCTGTGGACGTACAATGAGTTGGAATGACCTCTGGATAACCTCACTCTTCTGGGCAATCCTCCACTGTGCATTTTTGCCTTTGTGCTTTCACTTGTCTGCCACTCTCCATCCCAACAATTATAGTTAAGGAGAAGGAATGTCATAGTTGCTGCATTGCACTGATAACCCCATACACCCCTTTGGCTTCTTTCACTCCCTTTTATAGTTGGGAATGGACTGCCCAAGAGCTTAAAGCTGCTCACCTAATGCCTGTACAGCAGTTGGCACACTGCAGCCTTGAGCCAACTCCACCTAAATCCCCATGCAGGGAGCAGGGATGCAGTAGCTGATGCTGCCAGCACTGTGTGTGGGTGGTCCTCTCTACAAGAGCAACACCCTTCACCCACAGTCAGTGCTCCCCAATCTTTCCAACACACACAACAGCAGAGGAAAAGCTGGCAGTACTACATGCTATATTCAGTTTTCTGCTCCTGTTGACAAACTGTGAGAAGGAAAGGCCCTTCTGATAAGGACAGGCCACAGAGAAATAGGCACAGAGACACACCACACTGACAAGTCTTGAAGAGGAAGCAGGCAAAACCTTTCTCCCTGTGGTCACAAAATACTTCCCACTACTTTACATAATACGGGTTTGTATGCCATGCCCATTAGCAGTGCTGAATTTACTGCAGTTTGAGTCTCTTTCCACCTGTCTGCTGGCACCATTCTGGGTGGGTTTTTGTTATTGATTTGGCATTTCCATTTATTCTTCTGCAGGCTGTTAAAATTATTTTAATACAGCTCATACGAATCACGCTGGAAAACTACTCAAAGGTTCAGAAGATATTTGTCTGACATTCTACTCCCACATTCCACAGCAATAGTCCTGGATATTCTCCATAAGGTTGGAAGAGGAGCCTGCCAAATACTGAACTAGCCTGGCAGGTGGTTCAGAGCTATTTTTGCACCAGGAGCTCAAAAAATACAGCAGACACAAATATTTCATGGGATATATTCACAGGTCACGCCTGACACAGGAAAGCATTAAGCTCATAAATTAAGCTCACTCCTTTTCAGTAACCTCAGACTGACATGCGGCAGAATAAAAGCATTTGGTCCAGCAGTATTCCAGAGCAAAACTAAACAACTGGAGATCCCTCAAAGACAGACACCAGGCACCTGAATTTTTTAGATAAAATTCATTTTCATTTTTTAAATATGCAAATAGCTTGACCTTTGCTGGGCCAGTTCAACTACTGAGGGAATACAGACATAGATACAACACAAGGTATGTCTGTGTCTTTACAAGCATTAGAAAACCAGCAAATATTCACTTTCCAAATACTTTTTTTTTTTTTTTTTTTAGGACTATCTGTCCCAAACATCTAAGGCCCATGTTATATGATCTCAAAATTCCAATATACCACTAGGGAATAATCTTGGTGGGAGAGCTGTGCATTTTTGAAGTCCCACTCTTTCACATAGTCAAGCTTCATTTTTTTCAGTAATATAAATAACAAGCCTATATTTTGTTAAAGGAAAGCTCGTAGTTTCTCACATGTATGTGATACTTAGCCCAGAGAATTTAAAAACCCCAAATACTGCATGAGTTGACAATGTTATATTTCAATATAATTTAATTAAAATACTAATCTTAGGGGCTGTAGGAATAACTAAAGACAAACCAAGGATGGAGGGAGAAGGGATATGAATCAGAATAAAAACTAATAGCATAAACCCACATAACATTATCTGAGTTTAAAGGGCCGTGAAACACTGCAAAACAATACAGTGGAGACACACAAAAAAAAATCCATATAAAGGAAAAAAAGATAATCAACAAAAACAACAAAAAATGCCAAGGCAGGAAAATTCCCTTTATAAGCATGTCCAGCAAGGTTTATTGGAATAAAAGGTGATCAAGTGGTTCCATTGCAAAGTCTATAATCCAAAGTGATGATCCCAGCACTTTCTCAAAAAAAACCCAGTCCCCTTGAAAAGTAGAGAAGATGAGCAGCTGAAGTGTTGAGCATTAGAGGTCACTTCTAGAAAACCTTTGTTTGCATGTAGCTGATCACATGACAAATAGCTTTTGGAAATAGGCTCAGGCAAGAGTCCTCCAAGGGGAAATGTGTTGCACATTACATTGCCATCATCAGTAACAGGTAATAAGTTTTTACATTTATCATATGCAGCAAATTCAATAAAAACATGGTTTTCCTATTAGGCAGAGGAGCAGAACACAAGTTTCTCAGAGAAAACTGTGCTCAGAGTTCCTCTGATTTTTCCTCATGCACTTAACACCTGTGATGAACATAAGTGGAACCAACACAATGTTCCAAAAAAACATGTGACTGTAGTAGCAAGATACCAAGCCAAGACACTATGAAATAGTTCCTCAAAAGTTTTTTTCAAGCACTTAAAAAAACCCCAAAATTCCTTTATCCCAGGTACTTTGCTTCTCTGCATAGAAGTATCAAAGCCTTTCTCTCACGTGATTTCTAAAAAAATTACTAACTCAGCTTTAAAAAATGCCCATTGCCCACAGCACCAACATTAATTTTTTGCTAAACAGAATATCCCAAATTTTTTCCTTGCTTGTTCTTTACTGTGATGAATATTGATAGGTACTTTTGTTCTCCAAATGTTTCTTTTTCTGACCATTTTTAAAAGATTTTGACAGTTAATTCAACTTCACTTATATGCTAATTTTTAGATGTGGTTTCTGATTTCACATACAATTTCTACAGTTGCAAAGCTCGAGTTTTCATCAACAGAAATTGCTGAATGCAAAATTAAGCTATATGATCAAACTGTCTGCCTTAATGAGCGATATTAACTGGAGAGAGCCCACACAGAGAGCATAAGCCCCAGATTTCAAACTGCATTGGCTACACACATGTTTACAGAAGTGCATGCCTAATTCCTATACAGACAAAGCTCTAAATCCATGCTAAAGGGTTGCATTAAATGCCTGAAGACACCTACAGATGTTTTTCATGGAGCTGTAGCCTCACAACAAGACCTTATAGTCCTTAATTTCTCTTAAACATATTTAACCAATTTTGCCTATTAATGCTGTGTCATCTGGGAGGAAATTTCTCAAGCAACTCTCTCCCTATGACATCTCTGAATTATTTTGAAACATTTCATATGCTGTTTCTGAAAACCTGGTATTTGCGCTGATTACCCACCCTAAAATCTAAATTGGGAAGAACAGAGCTAGAAGGAGGTGACTTAGATGTGCACTGAACTCAGAAAGTAATCTGAACAGAGCCATTGGTAAATGCTTGAAATACCACACAGCAAATATCAATAGCTGCAACATTAAGATAAAGACATCCTGGTGACCTGGGGGACAAAGGATCAAGTCACACTGCTTGTAGACAGCAGTACCACTGTGTTCCAAAATTAGCACTACATATACTACTAAATGCAAAATCACCAGGAGTGGGGATTATCATCAGCCAGCTTCTTAAGAACAATTTTTCTACTTACACAGCAATTTTAATAATGTTAATGGTAAGAGGAACTGAGCTGCCATGACTATCAGCTAATTGCATTAACATGTACAAAACACCATAAAAATTTCATGCAATATCTGTTCAGCAACCATTCATCATGGACACGTTTACAAAATCCTTTATTTGCACCACTCCATCAACTACCATAAATCATACGTACTTTGCTGTTGCCAGCTTATTTAAAATTCTCATTATCTACAACTAGCAGGTTATCTGTATGGTCCTAAACACAGACCTAAAGCAAAATAATATTAATTTAAAAAAAAGAAATGGTTTCAGGCTTCATTGTAAATTCAAAAGTCACCCAGACCCATTCATAAGCAAAAGGCTCAGTGTCACAGTTTCTAAAGCCCAGACATTAAAGATGAAGGCTGTCTTGTTAACCAGAATTACCTCAGGACAATAGGCCCTAGAAGCCATAAGAAGTTAAAAATATCATAATAGTAAAAAAGAGAAGTTATTAAGTTCTACATAAATGTACTGCTTCCACTGGATGTCCAGAAGCCAAGGATGTGAGCATCCCAACCATGACTCCTCATGCCACAAATCACCATCCATGCCCAGTGTATGTCTTCTCTCCTTGGGAAACCCTCTAGATTCCAACAGAACACAAATTCTCTCAGTGGCACTCTAGTAGGCACTGCTTTCTGCTACTCATCTCACTTCAAAGCAGTCAAATAGATTTAACTGACACCTGTTTGATTTTTTTTCATCAGCTTCATCAAGGATGAAAATGTCACCAGAGCGTTCATTTCATCACCCTTAACGTCACCCACGTTACGCCACATCGACAAGTAAGAGTTCTACCTCCCTACAAAAACATTTCAGTGACTTGGAGCTACACCTTATTGGAGTAACAGTTGCAATTTTTGACAATAATTCTATTGAGATTACATGAGAAATCTGAAAACAATTCCTCATCTCCCTAAGGTACACCAAAACCATCCTAAAGAAATTATCAGAACTAAAATCCTGATTATGTATGAAATATGCATTGAAATTATTAGCAGACTTAAGATAAAGCTTCAAAGTATTTTTAAAAAGACTATTTGATTTTCATCACTGTTCTCACTATCCTCCTGTCCAAGGATAAAGTGATTGTGTCAAAAAAATCTGACAACTCCCCACAATCTTCTTCAGTCATCTCAAAACAACTTCTTCTCTCCCTCCACATCAAAGGAGAGATGGAAAACATTAGTTACAAAAAAGCAGTCCAAATTTTTGGGTTTTGAAGTAGTGAAACAGATTTTGCCATTTTAAATAGTGCTCAGAACACTGCATGTGTAGGGTCTTTTTTTAAAATTATTTTGCTATATTAACACTTTCTCTGAAACCACATTCTGAATACGCTCCATCTGATAACTGTGCAATGCAGAAATTATACACTTGGAAAACTCATTATAAGATGACAGCATTATGTTAATGTGTACTAAAAATTACTACAAGTTGTAACTTTAATTTTTCCTGCCTCCTCCCTCCAAAAAAAAAAATAGAAAGGAAAAAAAATCAGCATGCACTTCGGCATTAAGCATCTTTTGGCTTTTTTTTTGCCAGGAAGTATGATTTAATAAAATAATACATTGTTGACTCACCACAGCATGTGCTATGTCTCATCTATAGGAAATAGTTCAAAGGCATCAACTTCATACATGGGTTGCCATAGCTGATATTTGAGTCTGGCCTGCTGTTGGTACAGGTTTCTAATACTAGCCCTAAGCACAAAAAAAGAGAAAGAAATATTTGGGGTTTATTTTTCAAGTCTGATTGGCACAGAAAATTTCAGAAAATTAAACTAACTTGGAATATCAATATCTGCACATCATATAACAAAGACTTTAGATTTTCCTCTGATAATACCATAATGCATCCCATTCAGGCAGTATCTGTACCATAAATTTCCTTTCTTCCATGCAAAGAAGAAAGGCAGGAGACAGAAAATAATGCAGAATGAATTGCTGTTTAAATGGGAGAAGTGTGTCACAGTTATTCCCCCACTAGCAAAAAAAAAAAAGAGGGGAAAAAAAAAAAAATCAAGGCCTTAGTGCTCAAGAGCACATGTTCAAGACTGTTCAAAATGAAACAGATGGCACTAAAAAAAAAAATCAGTAAAGTGATCGAAAATAATTATTTTTGTTTCGATACTATCTCTCTTTCTCAGGCCAGATCTTCAATGTTTTCTTTGGAATAAGCAAGAGCACAAACTTTACTGATAACAAGTTGAGATATGGACACAGTCACCTGCCACCCATACCTGAGGATGGAAATTAAATTTGACTCGTGACATTATTAACAGCTTTAAAAACGGTGTGGTATGGACACACATAGGCATCAGGAAAGGCCTGTGAATTACTGCTGTTTAACAAATTACCACCCTCTTAAAACCAAATAACAAAGCATGTGACAAAAAAGCTCAAATGACAAAGCACATGCAGCCAAGAAACTTATAGACAACCTCAAGAACTGTAGGAAAAAGCAAATGCTGTGGTATTAAGATAGTGAATAAGAGAAAGAACAAGTCAACATGGTGTTCTGGTACCTAACCACTGAACAAAACTAAGTGATTACTATCAAGTATAAGGTTTGAGCAACATTGTCTTACCCCTGTATCCTATCATGCTTTCAATATCTCAGAGAGAATTAAAACTTTGTACTAAGAACAGAAAATGAAAAATCCTCATGAGAAAACAACTACTTAACAAAAAAGGGCCCAAATCAGGCTCCTGAAATCCCAAACTCAAATTACAGTTCTTAATTTGCTGGGGTTTTGACCTCTTAGTGTAGAATCCTGGTGAAGCAGCTATTGACTTGACTGGAAGGCTCTTCTGGACCTCCAACTTCTACTGATTATTACCTCACAAAAGTCCTGAGAGAGTCCAACATACTCAAAGATTCATGTTAGTCAAGTCTAATAAACCCCAAATTTCCTGTGTCACTGCTGTGATGTGAGCAAGGGGCTGCACTAACAGGGTCATCAGCATCGTCTTGTTCTTAAATGGGAGAAAAGCCCAGAACCTGCCTAAAAATACAACAGTTGCTTTTCCTTTTTCTTGCTGTAAAAAGACATTGCCCTGTGCTCTGGGCATAGTCAGGAAGATCCCAGGGTACACTAAAGCTCATGGATTCACATCCTTTGTGCAGAAATGAAACGGAGAACATACCACCACCACTAGTGAGTTGATACACCAAAACGTCTACCAAAAATCTCACTGTATAAAAAACCAATAAGACTGGAAAGTTTTGAGACTTGAATTTCCTGCCCTTCTTATCTAACAACTAGCCAAGACTGATTCTAAAGCTTGCTAAGAAAGCTACAGCTATCAGGCTAAAAAACAGTAGAGTAGCTCAAGGAGAGCTGTGGAACTTTCATAAACAGTGGACAGGGGACCAGGAAATTCCATCCCATCTCCTGTACTGTTTTTGATTTCCACTTCAATCACTGGTGATCCTTTTATGAGGGTTCATTTTTCCTTGCAAGTTGCCTTCAAAACAGTAAGTGTGCAAGAATCACAGAAAAGGAATGGTAAGTGTGTAAGAATCAAAAGAATGTGAATGTTGAAAGCCAGGAAATATATATATATTCAGTATTGTAGTCCAATGAAGACTCTCTCCTTTACTCCTGATGACATAACAGAGCAGCAACTGTGGTGATTCTGCAATCACTAGGCTTTCAGGACATAATTTCTAGTAGTGCTATTATTATAAGCTCAAAATGTAATTAGTGGAATGGGAGGGGCTATGGGTATGGAATGCTTGTGATAAAAAAACCCAAAAATTTACTTGGATTTGAAAATTTATCAACAAGCCAGTGATATTTTCTGTAATTTGGAACTGTCCAAGGAACTGGGTAGTATCTACTGAACAACAGTTTAAGAGATTGCCGATTTTAAACCTGGAGGCCTTTCCCTAAATGCAGCTTTTCTCTCTTCCAAGTCTTAAGAGAATTATGATGTCGTCTGCAAAAGCAAAGCTAAAACCATCCTCCTTTGGGCCTGCTTTAGCCCTCCCTTAAATTGGATGCATTTTGCAATGAACTGTAAACTACATGTGAACTTTATGACCTTTTCCAATACCATGGCAGTGAAATTTTGATAACTCTCTCTTTGCTTTCCCAAGCGAGATTTTGTACTGTAACACTGTTTGAAGATATATTGATCCAGTACTGCTAAATTGCTAAAAAACAGCTGCAAACATGCCAACCACTGACAGCAGGGAAAAAAAACCCCAAACCTACAACAAAACACTCATCTCTGTGGTCTGCTCATAGAAACGTGTGTGCACTGAAGGGGCTTTTTAACAGTGAGAAGGACATTCTCCAAGCAGGCAGACAGGAAGCTGAGGTTAACTTATTTTTCATGGTAAGTGATTTCTGTCCTTATCCTACTTAGGAACATCCTTGTAATCCTAATACTCCTCAACAAAACAGTAATTACAACAGAACCCTGAAAAATTATGCATACTCTGAAACAGCAAGAGAAAGCTATGAGCAAGAGAGCAGTTTATCGAGAGTCAGGGAAAAAGAATATTGTTTAATGGCTGAGGTCAAATCACCTTTGTCATTCACATCTGCATCCCTGTAACACAAAGTCATTAGCTGAGCCAACGGAAAAGTATTCCTATGCTACCATTCCTAGCAGGAAGAGAGCAGACAGCCAGAAGACTACAGAAGAAAATATTGCTCCAGTGCTCCTGACCAGTGATTACATAGCAATGTACTGAAAGAAGATTAAAGCAGTGGAGGTTTGATGCCCCCCATTTTCCCCAAGGCCTGGGGACCAAAGATATGTTACACGTCAGCAAAGACAAACAGCCCTGTGCCGTACCAAACCAGCCTGTTCTACCTTAACCCTTCCCTTTTGCTGAAGCTGGTACTGCAGGACAACCTCTGTGTCCTCCACCAAGCTGATTTTGGACTCATCTGATCACTTACAATATTCTCGTTTGCATTTTCCTCCTAATAAATTCCTACTCTGTGCCATAATTTTAAATACAAAATTTGTATTTTCACATAGTGTCGGTTTGCCCCTGCAGAAGCCTCTGGCAAAACTTACAGTGAACACATCAGAGGAGGGGAAAGTTGCACTGAGGATGTCAGGAAGCTATGCAGCAAAAGGAACCCATGTAAACAAGCCTACAATGCCCCAGCACAGGAATGATGTGAAACATGCCCATCATGGTTCACTGGGAGCACCGCCTGCTTATTGAACAGCACTGTAACACTTAATTATCCAAGGCAAATTTCTGTTATTTCTAATAAAGTCACTTCACTGTAAAAAACAAAACCCACATTTCTTACTGTAGCAGCCGCTTTTCCTGCCAGAGGATTTCCCTGCAAAGCAACATTGATTTCACTGCAGCATCTACAGATTGTTAATTCTCTTTTGCAAAATAACTGGCCCGTAGCTTGCTGTAAACATTTCTCCTGAAAGCTCTTGTGGTTCTGTAAAACCCAGTGGGCTGAGTTGTTCACTTGAATCTAAGTAATGTGGAAGAGTGATGATTAAAGGCTACTTTCTCAAAAACAACCCCCACCCCCACATCCAACAAGGTCTGTCAAACACTTCCAAACACACACTTTTTTTTTTTTTTCCTGGCATTCAGTCACTCTGCAAAAAGCCAAGACTTCTGTCCTCTGTATCTTCCAGCTCCTTATCCTCTCTCTATTTTTCCACATCCAAATTTTGTATGGCTGTGTACGGACCACATAACCCCCGTAACACCCTCGTTCTTCTACTGAACCGCAAGCCAAGACACCTCCTTGCCCCCAAAGCCCCCAGGCAGCGTTAGAGGTGATGAGTCTGAGTCAAACCCCAGTGTTTACATGAGCCAGCTGGTAAAGCACCACCACACTCCCTCCCATCCACAGTGTGCCCCTGCCCTGCTCTCACGGCCGCTGGTCACCTGCAGCGCCCAAACATTAAAGCTCATACACACCCGAACACAGGAAAATGATGCTTCTCTGGCCACAAAATGGACAGGTGCAGCCTTCTTGCTTCGCTTAGCAGTTTACTTCATTAACCTCTCTCTCTCTCCCCCTCTCCCCTGATTTAATAATTTTTTTTTTTCTCAAGAAGCAATCAATATTCATCACCCCACCCTGCGAAAGCAGTTAGTCAAAGAATATTAGCATCAACCACCTACCATTCCTTGCTTGCGAGCTATTCTCCTCGTCCAGAAACCTTTTCCCCAAACTGCGACTTTAGGTGGTATTTTTAAATCACATTCCAAACAGTGCCGAGGAAAAAAAAATAAAATGGGCTATTTATAATAATAGGGGGGGAAGAAAAAAAAAAGAAAAAAGGAAAAAAACAAAAAGAAAAAAGATGGGCAGTTGGTTTCAAGGTAAATCACCGTTTTCCGTTAAAGAACTGAATAAAAGCCTGGGGGAGAGGGTAGAAGAGAACAGAAAAAGGGGAGGCAAAATGTCTGATAATAATGAAATAAAAGGGGAGGGGGGGAAGAGTGGCTTGCTGAATCACGCTCTTTCACTGCCTGGAAACCATTGTGCAGCGTGATGCTGGCTGTACCATTGTGGAACCTACCAGAGGAGACAGGCAGAGAGCTTGGGGAATGGGGCTGCTATGGCAACTGAAAGGAGCACACATGACGTCAAAGCACACAGAGGTCTCGCAGGGGGAGGGAGAGAAAAATCTAATCTGCAGCCACAGCCACGGTATCTCCTGGAGAATCAGGGGATAGAGCAGCCTGCAAAGGGAAGCTGAGCAGCCTCCTGTAGCACTTACCAGCAGCAGCAGCAGCTCAGACATCTGCAGTACACAGGGAAGGTGCTAATAGCAGCGTGGATCTGCTCTTTTGTTTACATTAGCTGCTATACAAAAGATAAATGCCCATCACCCTAAAAAAATGTACATATCTTTAAAATTCAATCAGCTTTCAGGCTTGGGAAAGAGATTTTTAAAAAATAATAAAATTACAACACATCTCCTCCACAGCTATTGAACTGCTCAAATGAACAAGCAGTGCAACTACTGGAGTCCCTCAGAAGCCCAAGGACCTGCTAAAGATCTCCCCACTTGCAGTATGTTGTGTCCACTGCTAGACTGCCACAAATCCCACTTCTAAAAACTACCACCGCACAGAGGAACTATTGCATTTTTTTGCTCACAGAACTAAGCAGAGTTGGTGATGATTTCTGATGCCTTCAAGTTTAAAAATTGAGCAGATAATATTTCTTCTGCACATATCAAACTGCAGGATGTCTCCTCTCCTCTGACATTAAACAGCAAAGAAAGTGCACTGGAAGGCCACTACACTTCCATGAGATTTAGGCTGAGATAAGAGCTAGTCAGAAATATTATCACAGAATCATAGAACGGTCTGGGTTGGGAGCAACCTTAAAGATCATCCAGTTCCAATATCCCTGGGCAGGGATGTCATTCATCAGACCAGGTTGCTCAGAGCCCCAACCAACCTGGCCTTTCACATTTCCAGGGATGGGACAGCCACAGTTTCTCTGGGCAACCTGTGCCCATGCCTCACCACCCTCACAGTGAAGAATTTCTTCTTAATATTTAATTTAAACTTGCTCTCTTTCAGCTTGAAGCCATTCCCTGTCATCCTGTCCCTCCAGGCCCTTGTAAAAAGTCCCTCTCCTTCTTTCCTGTAGGCTCCCTTCAGGTTATAGAAGGCCACAGTTAGGTCACCCCAAAGACTTCTCCAGGCTGAACAATCCCAATCCTTTTTGCCTTTCCTCCTATTATGGTGACATTCCATCTTGCCAAAGTACCCTTTCAAAAAAACCAAACCATTTTCTTCAGTATGTCAATTTCATTGGTCAAAAAGAACACCAAGGAACTCATTGCAGCTTTCCTGCCACGGGTCTGAATATTCCACAGGTTTTACCATACCCAGAGCCAAACACTGTCCTGTGTTACCAGGAACTGGAACACAAAGGTCATCTAATCCAGGCTGGGTAACTCTTGCTTTTCTGAGGGCCACCCAAGTGCCTCTAGCAGCCCACACATTGACATATGGCATGACTCACAAACATTTAAATTGTTTAACCTAACTACAGACAAAGTGAAGTCAATGGCTGTGATGGGCCCCTGAGCTATTGGTTGCCCATTCTTGTCTACTTATACCACTCTCCCTCCTCCATTGGCCTGCTCCTCCTGCATATTCTTATTTTTTGGACATGAAGGTTTTTATTTTGATTCATGTATTGTTCCTGCATACATGAATACATGCATGAAGGTCTGAGCACATTTAGTTGCAGCGAGAAAAAAATTCTATAGTTCCAGCTTTCACACGATTGTCTTTTTTTCCCCCCATTTACTTAACAGCTCTAATACAAGCTAACAATCACCACAGAAAGTCCCCCCACAGTCTACAAATTACTAAGAGAAGATGTCAAGAGGTCCTGCTATTGTCACCAGTGCCCTGTGGAGGCACAAAGGGCAGAAGGGCACAACTTCCACCGCAGTTTGCTAACACCTGCACAGTAGAAATAAACAATAAGCCAGATGCTTTTAATGTGTCAAGGTATTGGTCTCAATACTGGTCTTCAAAAATTCAGTATTGTAAGGCAAAATACCAGAATGAAAATACCTCTCTGAAGGCTTTTCTCCTTAAAAATGTATCCATACACATATTTTCCTGTATCACAAAAAACATTGAGGATACAATAAATTTAAGTTTTCTATGAAAAAAACAACCAACACAACAGAACAACCCCACACTATTGTGTGAGTCAGAACAATACCTTTGAAAATACCATTAACTGACCACTCATTGGTGCAGAAGGGATTAAGGGTGGCTGCTTCTGACATAATTACAAGAGTGGGGTTGGAGAAACAGAGAGGAAATAAAGAGCCTAAGCTTCTGCAGAAATGACAGCAGCTATGGAGTATAATTAGGATACTTGCCCTTGAAACAATGTTTCTAATGGAAAATAGAGTCAATTCTCTCCACATTCATCTTGGGTGATTACAGTGTCCTCCCGAGATGCTTTACTGGCTGGGCCAAATACACCGAAGTTCCACAAAATGCATTCCACGCTGGAATCAGGCCTCAGCTAAACACTGTAATGGCCTGACACAGTGCATCAGATTGGCATCAGACAATTTAAACAAATCATTTTTGGCATCAGTTTCCCAGAATAGCTGCCCCAGTCTTAACTGGTGGATATGCTTCTCCATGACAGGTAAGGCTAGAAGTGGGTGTGGTCTAAATTTAAGGTCGACTGGATGGGACCAGATGCTTACAGCACAAAATTAGCTACAAAGCTCATAATGAGCCAAGTAAATTAATTTCAGCTAAGCTCTTGGACCTCCTCTTTGTGCCTCTAAAGCATTTGGTGTTGGTCCTCCTTAGTACAAAAATAATTTCATTTCAAATGCAAATTCAGCATGCAATTTGTAGCCCAGGAGATGAAAGCTAGACTGTACCTCTGTCATTGATTTTCATGGGAGCACATTTCTGCCAGAGCCTGCTACATGGATGGCTGCATGTAGCAACTCCTGAATTGCCACAGTTTGCAATCCAGCACATTAAAGCAATCTGAAATTGGTGATGGCTTAATGCAGTGGGTTGCAAACTGTGATGGTTTAAGAGCTGCTTCAGCTCTGCCTGCCTTACAGTGGTCATATTGTTGTCAATCACATTAAATTAAGGCCACTAAAATAAAATCCTAGTGAGCAAACATCTTCATGTTTTAAGGCATAAAGCAACAAACCAATCTCTGAACAAATTCTTCCACCCAAGTCGGTGCTAAAGCCAGAACTAAAGGATTTCTCAGCATCACTTTCAGCCACAGTTTTGTATGATTCCAGTTTGATGCACTGTTGCGCTCTCCAGTGAAACAGTGAAGGTGTGTGCCAGGCTCTCCATGGAACCATCCACTGCTGTTCTCTCCAGGTATGTACCCACTGTACACAAAATCCAAGAGTGTCTTTGTTCCAAAGTTATTTTTCAAGCTTGAGGATGCAATATAACAAACTCTTTTATTGCAGCTCTCATTTGTCTGCCATGCAACCCTCCACTGTACTGAACCTCTCAGCTAGTTTTTAACAAAATCCAAAAATTTGCAATGCCTTCATTGCTCTCATTCAGTCCCATTTTCAAGGAAAACTACTGATGAAGGTTGACCTGGACTTTACCCCAGAGAAAAGAAATAATAATCTTGGATTTTGTATTCATCTCCATCAAGAGGCCTTTAAAGCCATTCCATTTCCCACATTGTTATTATGCCAATGGTTGAGAAAGGCTTTAAAAAAATTTAAGAAAGCTACACATACTCCTATAATTCTTCTTTCACCCCCTTTCCTTCCACTACCTCTTCACTGCCATACCATGAAGAAGTGTGCATTTTAACCTCAGGATTTTAACTTTATTATACAGGTGAACAAATGTAATAGAACTAAAGTGAGATGGAGAATTAACTATAACCAGCATCGTGTCAGCTTTCTAGATAACTCTGAGGTGGAAAAGGACAATCCAAACCTTCCTTTTTTACCTTCATGCAGCCTGACCTATAGAGAGATGATGCAATCACAAAATGTAATTGGAGACGGAATCTGGTAATTGAGAACAGGCAGTGATACCACAGGGCAGGGCACGGCTGTTGGACAAGTCCACTTGATTCATTTTTTCACAAGGGAGGGTTTAAGTGAAAGAAACAGTGAATCAGCACAACAGATGCACCAGAAGAATACTTAAAAGACAGACTGATTAACAGTAAGTGACCTAAGGAGTGGTACTGATCACTTGCATGTGCATTGTACAAACAAGAACAAAATCCAACAGTTGTCTGACTAAAATGCACTGTTATAGATTTTGAAATCCTGGTTTATATGAAATAGAGGACAAGAGCAAACTCAGAAAAAATGGTTCTTTAAGTCAAGAGTGCTTTTCATTACCCATACATTTCTAAATCAAGATCTAAGATAGGATAAATCAAATCTTAGCAGATATGCATTGAGCAGCAGCAAGACAAGTACTAACACAGGAGAAATGCACGTGAATACACAAACTTGAAGGGTTCAAGCCTTTACACTAATCATCATTAGAAAAAGGATGTCGTGACAGAAAGCCCACAAACATGAAGCAGGAAGATGCACATATATCTCACTGGCAGTAAATTAGATGTACAAAACTGGACTGTTAAGTACTTACTTCAGTAAAGGGAATGAACCTAATGAATGACTTCAAGCATCCAAGTGTTAGAGAAACAGGATTGTCTCACTGTACATGAAATAATTTTATCTGTACCTTCAATTACTGCATCATTAGTGAAAAGTATTTTACTACTTATTTGTCGACACACGTATCAAGAGAACAACCTCAGCACACAATAATACAACTGCCATTTTTGAAACTGCTTTGTCTGCTGTCAAGAGCTGCATGTCCTGTAAAACTCTAGCAAATAAATATACCCTAAAATGCATTAATATAATTTTGAATAAATTTATCAGGGGTGTTTTATTGTTCTAATGATATAAAACATAACACAAAATGGTAAAGGTGCCATAAACCAAATGCTTACTACGAAAAATAAAACAACCTTAATTCTAAATTGCTATCTGAAGGTAATGCCATGAACTGCTCAAGTCTTACTTAATTTTAAAAATTGCCACTTCCTGTATTCAGTAATTCTTCCAGAGCAAATGATTTCATGCTCAATTTTCCCTGCAGAGATACATAAGGCATGTATGAAGGATTCAATTATAAATGATTCCAGTACAATAGAGCACTAAACAGAATTTAAACTTGTTTCAGGATGCAAACAGAAACCAATCCCTCCCCCAAATGAGTACTTTCTCCATTTACATAACGTGAATGCACAACCATCATTTATAACATTTCATAGGTTCACCTGAAAACCATGACACATTTCCAGCTGACTTCTGTGAAAAATTCCACACTGTCAGTTCACTTTGCTACGACCATAAAACTAAATCAGACTGTAACAGATGGTGTCCAGCCTGTCTGAAGATATTATCTGCTGTATAAATATTGATGATTTCAGTAAGTTGTGCTCCAAATATACATTTTGAAACAATACAAATTCCTATCTTGAGTTAACAGTAAAAGCTTTGGCTATGTTACCAAGACAATAAAATGTTCCCCAAGGTAGGATTTAGAAGATATGGGCCAAATAATTCTCTTGGCTAAAAAATGTTGTATTCAAAGTTGCACAGACTTACTGAAATGGGAAAAGAATGCCTTAGTCGATTTAGTGAACTATATGGATTTCAGCACCCTGCTGAGAGATGGCTCAACCTCCTCTGCTACTGAAAACTCTGGTTCCTGGGTTGCTTAAAAAGCTTTTAATATACTGCCTTTTCTTATAAAATCTTTCTTGGTACATTACTTGCTTGGGAATTGTTTCATTTCTCAAATTTAATTCTCACATAAGAGCTGGGACAACTCATCAATTTTTTGTCTCAAGCTCATCAGGTGATGCTTTCACTTACCAAGTCCTGATTACACATTTCTTGCACATAAGCAAGTCTCTGCTCCCACAAGGAAACTAAACATTTCCAACTAAGACTATACACTAAGATTATAGAATGTCAGAATTAGCAGCACATGATCATTTTTTAAAGCAATTGGGCTGACTGCCTCTGTGCATTTGGTTCCCCCAAGTATTTCTTCCAAATGTATGATTTCAAAGTTGTTCTCGTTCCCCTTTGGCAGCAGAATGATCACATAACAGAAGAAGCATTTTTGGATGTTGTATTTTATCTCAGCCCTGACCCAAGAAATAGGTCAAAAAGATTTCACTAAACTAGGGAGTTGTAAAGGCTGCAGCTCATAGAGACAGAAACTAGCCCCAAGGACTCCAGCATTGCCTGTGAGTTAAAAAGAAGTAGAACAGCCAAACTTTAATTTGATTTGTAGAAAATTCATTCACAGCAAAACACAGTGAGATAAGGTAGGGCAACTACCCAGTGCAACATACCTGAGAAGCACATTCTCAAAGCACGTAAAAATTCCCTTCACCACACCTGCTTTCTGCACTTGATTCCTCAGGAATGCTGGCGATGCTCTCAAACACTGGACAAAGGCAGGAGAGTGTCTATTATACGTGATGATGCTGCACCAGCACCTGAATGAACCCTTCCCACCTGAGGCAACGCTGCCCAAGGGAGCCTTGGCTGCTTCACCTCAGCAGGAGCAGCTCATCCTGCATCTCTCTGTGTCACATAGGCTGGCATGAGGCCTGAGAAACCACCTGAAAAACCACATTTCCTCTCCCACAGCTCCTCATGTAATCCAAGGTCCCTATCAGAATGTGTACAAACGCAATTTAGTGTCACACTCAGATATTGTTTGCCAAGACAAAGCAGTAGACAAATCTGAAGATAAACAGAATAAGACCCTTGGGGGCTGCTTCCATGGCGTGCTCAGATGCTGCTATCATACAGCATTATGCAGGTCTGTCAAAGCAACACCTTTAAACACCATATATCGATATTGATTCTGGAACAAAGCAGCAGCTAAGTGAGGACAATGTACAAACTGTCTGTGCTCGACAGCTCCATAATTGCCCAAAGGTGCAGAATAGAGATGTGAAAAGAGCATAATTCCAAGGCAGCGTATTTCAATTTTAGAATTGAAGTAATAGCTCAGATATAACAGAGCTATTCATGTTTTCCAGGCATTCTCATTCCACTTAGGCATTGTTTGTGCTTCTAGCCCTTCCTCTTCTTTACTGGCTCAGCATTCTTTATTTTGTCCTGCCATATTGCAAAAAAAAAAAAGTCTCAGAAACAGCAAGAAGAAAAAACAAAAACAAAACCCCAACCTCCTCAAAATTTATACACTCATGAAAATCCTGCCAAGGCCAGAGAAACGTAAGGATCCTAATCTGTTACCTCACTGAAAAAATTGAGAGACGGTGTGATCAATTTCTGTCTTCATACACTGGAATAAATTATCTGATCTAGACAGTCATGTAATCTTGTAAATCAGGATAAATCTACAGCCAGCAATTGCAATACCAATCTAGGCAAAGCTGGAAAATTAAAACAAAAAACCCCATACCACCATGTTCTGAAAGTTATGCCAAAAGCACCTGGCAGGCCTCAGGTCTAATACTACATTATTTCTGCTGACAGGAAATTCAAGACCATAACCTGCCTCAAGATTTAAAGGCTTAGACCACCACTTCTGTCGACTGAGAATAGTTTTCAGAGGCCAGTTCTCAAGGATTATTCTTATTACTGATCTAATTACATCACTGAAGAGGGACTGCAACATCCTAGTATTCCTAGTTTTCATGGTGGGGAAGAGGTGAAATATTCCAGGGGGAAAAATATTATTCCTATTTATTAAGCCAAAAGAAAGTTAAGAAAGTTCAGAAATTCAGGACTGATAACTATTGAAATAGATCATTGACTGCTGGAAATAAAAAACAAAACCAAAATCAGCATCTGCAGAAAATTCTGTGATCTGCCTTCAAGAGAGAGAGAGGTTCTAAATCATAGTTTAGCAATTGGCTGTTTTGAAGAAGGAATAACACTGGGTCTCTGTATTTGAATCCTAAGAATAAACATACTGTGGGGATGGATTTATCTACAGTGATTTTTATTGAGGGCCACTACAAACTCCTGAGATACCCTGTGTTTATTTTACTTGAGCTGAAATCCAGGACAAAACCCAGAGAACACTTCTGACTGACACCTACCTGGCAGGGATCTCTCCTGTGTTTTCCCCTCAGCGATTTGTCTTATTTGCCCTGGACTCATGCAAAACACACACATTATGGAAATCATACACTTTGAATCCACCCTCTTGGGTGAGCTGGACTTCTTGCATCTTATGGAGCACAATTCTGTCATCTCATCACGAGCACTTGATGATATTTGAGACACCATTTGGAGTCCAAGACAATCTACACAGGCTTGGACATCAAGGAGAACTACATCCCTCCCAAACCAGCATCCAGATAACAGCCAAAATTCCCTGTGGCATTTCACATCCTGTTTGTATTTGTGTTTATGCACCTGATTTGGGCTCCTCATGTCCTTGGATATCAACTCCACACCTGCCTGTCGTCAGCTCCAAGTCAAGCTGCAATTTAGGACTACTGCACTCCAACTTACCTTTCATTGTTATCACCTTACCACCAAGAGATGAAGCAAGATAACAGCATGGCTTGTTAACTATGGCTTGGAAGACACCCATGAAACATCTTTTGTTTCCTCTTCTTTTGATCCCAGATTCTAGGTGTAATCTTGACATGGATTCCTTTCAAGCATGGCACTTTTCCTCCCAAAACAAAGCACCAGCTGCCCCAGTGAATCCTTGTCAATCAGTGGAGCTCTTTCATCTGCATGCAGTTTCATTTAGAGTTATTACCAAGACATTAAACCATCCAGTGGGTGACAGCTGACACACTTTCTGTAAAGTGGCTTTGGGGTGAAAGACATTATAGGCATTAAAAACCATTAATTTTAATACTGTAATATAACAATTGTTAATAACATAACTTCTGAACTGGTAGCACCTTCACATGAAAAATGTCATTCATGTTTTCCTCAAATGGCAAGATTCACAGGAAAGGAATGTTCTAATTTTTTTTTTAAAATTAATTCCTGAAATCAAGCAAAGTATTTGAAATTCCTATGAAGTAATAGAATTAATGAGAACTTAGTGAGAAAGCCTCTTGAAGGAAACAAAACCAAGGATGACAACAGCCAAAAGATATTTACCCTAGACATCAGTGATCACTGCACAGATTCAATAAATTAAGTTTAAACAAACAGAAATTATAAAGTGCTTGTGTATCTTTGTTTCAACTGACTTTTCTTAAATAAAGTTTTAATAATTTCTAATTGCAACCATATTTATTAACCTCAGAACAGAAATAACTGTGCTCTCTTTTGAGTTTTTCTGTAGGTATAATCTTAACATTTGTTATAAAAAAGTTCAAAGATGCTCCACTTTTGCATGTGGTCAGCCTTTTTTTTTTTCCCCTTTAGGATAGAAATATATTTTGCCTATATCTTCAAACCAACAGTTCTCAAAAAAATCTCATAACCTGTATTGTTGCACTGCTTTCTGAAGAGGTGCTCTCATTAACACAGAAAATTCTTGGAAATGAGATGAGGAGTTCAAAGATTTTGTGCTAAATAAGCATGAAAAATAAAAGCAAGTTACCATTACCAAGAGTTACCACTACTGCTGGAAGTAATGGTAACATGGAAATTGATGCCAAAAGTAAGTAAATCTTAATTCTTAGTGGTTACTCAGCAAAGGTTTATAATAATCACAGTGGGGTTTTTTTCATTTGGCATTGGAATGATTGGGAAAGAAGATATGGGAAAAAAAACCCCCAATTCTTCAAATGTTAACTGGAAAAGAAAGCATTGCCAATCCATGAAATTCCTATTAAAGTCATGACATTTCACTTCACTTTCCCCCTTAGACAAGCAACAAGGAAGAAGAACAAATTCCAAAGTAATTTTAGCTTTTTTACCATTGCAGAAAAAAAAAAAAAAAAAAAGAATCACAGAACAGATGGACAAAATGCTATATAACAAAACCTTCACGCTGGGGACTGTACTCAATATGTGCCATAAATAGCCACCTCAAAACTGCCCCAGATCACTTCACCAAACCCAACATTTACTACAGAGCCTCTTTTAAAATCCCTGGGCTCAGTGAGAAGAAACCTGCATACCCAGGAGTGGCCCATTGACACTTCTGTCTCTCAGGTCTCTGGCTCCCTTGGATGGAATCCAAATCTCAGCGTTCTGATCCAACGCCTCCTGCACAACGTCTGGGGAGGAACAGGCACTCAAGCCAAGCTTATCTAAAGCTGCAGGCGTGAAGGATGACAACCAGCTAGTTATCTCAGAAGAAACACTTTCCATTGCACTTGATCCAAATTCCTTTCTCTGTCCAGAACATGGACAGTCCAGGTCTCCTCTCACAATCCTGGGTGCCTGCAGCTGCTCTTTGAATAGCCAGAGAAGGATTCCTGCTTATTTTTGAAGCACAGCTGAAAGAAGTTGCAGCACTTTAGCTAATAGCTCAGTGGCATAACCACTTTCCCAGGCAGTGACAGGCTTGGATTCACTGCACAGAAGTGCATGCAAAACCCCAAAGTCAGAAACAGAAAGCACAGGGAAAATAACTCACAGAATCACTAGGTTGGAAGAGACCTTCAAGATCATCGAGTCCAACCCAGCCCTAACACCTCAACTAAACCATGGCACCAAGTGCCACATCCAGTCTTTTTTTAAACACATCCAGGGATGGTGACTCCACCACCTCCCTGGGCAGACCATTCCAGTACTTTATCACTCTTGCTGTAAAAAACTTTTTCCTAATATCCAACCTATATTTCCCTTGGCACGGCTTAAGACTGTGTCCTCTCATCCTATCAGTTGCTGCCTGGAGAAAGAGACCAACTCCCACCTGGCTACAGCCACCTTTCAGGAAGTTGTAGAGAGGGATAAGGTCACCTCTGAGTCTCCTTTTCTCCAGGTTAAAGAACCCCAGCTCCCTCAGCCATTCCTCATAGGGCTTGTGTTCCAAACTCACTTGGGCAGTTCTGCAAAAGGGGTAGAAGAGGATCGCTGGGTTTATTCCTATGTCTGTTTAAGCAGAGTGGAGCAGTTTTTGGAGCATCAAAAATAACTCAGACCTGTGCTGAATCTGCAAAGCTACTAAGATGGCAGGCACTGCCTTTCACATCCCTCTCTCTCTGCCTGCTTTTCCTAAATAAAGTATTTGCAGCTGCAGTCACAAAGAGCCCAGTTTAACTGATATGAGTGTTTTCAGCTCTACCCTATTTCTCAATTCCTACATTTAAGAGAGACATAGGTGATTATCTCATCAGATACACACAGAATTGCAGGTGCCAAGATAAGGAAGTGATAAGACTTTACAGCTTTGTGTATTTAAAAACCCACAGATTGTGAAGACTTGTCCTTCTTGCCACTGCTCTGAACAGCAAAGTGGAGATGAAGGATAAGCCACAGACCGGCCTCAAAATTTCAAACAAGCTATTTGAGTTTTTTTAAGCTCAACTCCTAACAGCTAAAGATGAATCATTTATCAAGAAAATTAGGCAAATATTAGATATATGATACTGTAGGTATGGTCCAAATCATCTGATGGTTTCCAATTGCTGTAGACTGGATACCATTTTCCTAGTTTTATTATGTTTTCATGAATGATGCCAGGTAACAGTTATTACCAAATATTTTACTTCCTGCCCAGAAAACAGTCATGTGCTATGCCTGAGTGAAATAATAAAAACCAATTTTGTTTTAAATTATCCTTTTGTTCCCTTTCATAGTGTGTTCACTTTGTCCCTTCTGCTTTTTGCTTGCATCCCTCATTTAAAACTTCATTACTTCAGAAAGAAGCAAACATTTTGAATTTAATTATTCCTGCAAGTTGGGGGGGAGGGGAGAGGGTTCAATGTTATTAAAGAAAGATCTTTAAGTAAAATGATTATTGCCAATATAGAATAAACCAACAGCTACAAGACTGCTTCCATCAGCCCAGTGAACCCAATATTGAAGCAGTTTGCCATGGACAAGCTAAGAGGATGATTCAGATGTTTCTGGATGTGAGAGAGTAAATCAGGCTCTTGGACAACAGAACCAACAGACAAATAAAGACAAACTTTAACTCCAATGATTGGCTTGATTTAATATTAATGAAATACTACCTTTGTTTGGGTATTTTTATATTTACCCTAACACTTGTGAATCTAGATTATTTAAACTGTTAATATCCTGGGTTACAATCTGTGAAAGCAATTTGAAAGCTCATCAGAACAGGCCTGTTCTGACACGATCAACTGAGTGAATGCTATTTTACAGTGGTTATCCTGGGCACCTGAGAGATTTCTTGTCAACAAAATCTTGTATAACTCTCCCATCCTTTCCAGAACACAGAAATGCAAAACCTCAGCAAGACTGGAACTATACTTTTGGTATCTAAAAATGCTGGAAATAGGGATTTCAGAAGTCACTTTCTGTGACACTTGACATTTCTCTAGCCAGAGAGGCCATTTTTATTCAGCAATGCTTACTGTTTGGGTTTGCTTTTTGCCAGTAATAACTTACCACAGGAGCAGTTGGTCTTTTTTCATGTTCACAGAAAAGAAAACACCACAGTTATGTGCAGCCACCACACCTTCTTTATGTAATTGCATCTCTTCTTGAAAAGTCAGATCTAAACAAAAATAGGCATGAATTATCTTTTTTGGTTTTTTTTTTTTTCCTGGAAAATGCATGGAAAAACATAGGTAATTTTTCCATTATAATCTATTGTTCACACATAGACATTATACATTAATGTCTACATTAACATATAACATTATAATCATATGTTCACATATGTTCCATACATAGCAGCCCTTTCTATGTAGACACCAATATCACACAAAAACTAGGAAAAAAAACCCACCTTACTTTTATTTGATCATGTCATACAAGTTTTATGCTCAATTTCCACGAAACTATAGAAACCCATGTTCAGAATGTAATTTTTTAACTTTCAAATTCTTTGCAGGCATGCATTTTGCAGACAGGAAAACAGAGAGGAAATGCAACCATCCACTACAAAATCTATTCTAGCCCATTATGAGCAAGCCTTTTTTCCCCACATTGCACAAGTCACAACATGGGAAAGAAGTGCTCAAGCTAGTAAAGATTACAGTAAAGTAGATTGA
>VXBB01025259.1:165221-202478 GCA_013399915.1 Illadopsis cleaveri | reverse complement strand
ACTGGCAGGGCAGGAAAGTAACAACAAATGGTGGGCATACAACAAAGGCAGGAACCAATCAGGGATAGTATCCAGTCAAGGGTAGGGGAGAAACTTACAACTTATAACAAAGGTAACTAAAAATAGAACTGTACTGAACAAGAAGNAGGTAGAATTACATAACATTGTGATGTGAACAGTATAATTGGGGTTGAAATAGTCCTGCCTTTTCAAATCCTGCTGTTGTGGTGCGCTTTCCCAACTGGCCTGGCGAGCCCCAGCGCACACAACAAGGTCCAGATGCAGGTGGATCCTGGGCAGCCAACCCAACTCTGCTGCTTCAGCGAGGGCAGGAGACAAACGAGAGGGGACTCTCTGAGGTTTAACAGGGAAGGAGTTTATTGGGGTACAGGGGACCCTCACCTCCAGACCTGGTGCCTTAGAGAGACCCCAAGCCTGGGATGAAGAAATTTTTTATTCAGGGGAGCAGGGGTGGAAACTGAGGGAGGACACAGAAAGCAACCAATAGGGGTAAACAGGGGAGTGGCTGATCACATAACATAGAAAGGCAGTAACCAATAACGGAGAGGTAGGAGGGGAAGGCTTGGGACCCAGCCAGTCACTGGCAGTCTCTCCCCGAAGGTTCTGGGCCTGGGGGACAGGCCTGGGAGTGACTGGCAGGGCAGGAAAGTAACAACAAATGGTGGGCATACAACAAAGGCAGGAACCAATCAGGGATAGTATCCAGTCAAGGGTAGGGGAGAAACTTACAACTTATAACAAAGGTAACTAAAAATAGAACTGTACTGAACAAGAAGGGGTACAAGCAAAATGGAGTACAAAGAACAAAGCACAGGGAGCAAATGAAAGCCATTTTGTGCAACCCATAAACTTATATGAAAAATGCACACCCACATGCTACTTCTGAAATTAAATTCTTAGGTAAACTAGTGGAGCAGATTCTTGGCTGCTAGGTTCCCAACCAGTATAAAAGAGCAGAGTCCCCTGACTTCTGTGGTGTGAGGCCAAGCTACACAGGCTAGGGGATGTAACAAATCATTCATGACAAAGAAGTAAAGTTTTCTAAATATTTCTGAATTTTTAAGGGCCTTGTTAGAAGCTATTAAGTAAGCCTGAAATCCATAGGCAGAGGAAGCCTTGAGAAATATTCAAAATTGGTTACTAGTTAGGAAATAGAGGTCACTCACTCATTCAAGCAACAAACCCTGCTAAAACCACAGATTTAAAGTAACCTGTACTGGGGGAGACTAAAAAAATTATAGTAGAGCTAGGATATGATATGATATGATATGATATGATATTATATATATGATATTGCTTTCTCTTCCTACTGTTGTCTGCACACTCCTGCAATTTTCTCTTGTGCTGACACAAGCAGTGACACAGCCTTTATGAACTGACTTGGCTCATTATAAAAAGAGAAGACTACTCCAGCAGCAAATCCCAAATATAGGTGGAGCAGACAAGATCTGACTAAGGCTAGAAAGAAAGTGACCACAAGCAGCAGTAAAGGTAACCTATACATTACCACTGGTAAGAAGAAACAGGATGGTTCTCAGAAGAAACCTTCTGTGAAGACATCTTTTGCTGGTGCAAGGTGAGAGAGAAGTGATGCAGGCAATTTTCTTCAAGAGTCACATCTGCATATCTTGTAAATTACTTCATAAGATACCTGGCTGAAATTTACCAACTTGTAAAACACAAGTTAAGCTCTGCATGAGTACTAGAGGTGTCAATAGCCTCCAGCCTTCCCTGTTGGTTTGTATGTCCAAACTGCTTCAGGATTGCAGTTTATTATGTATTTATGATTTATTATGTATTATGCAGTATTAGCAATAATCAGAATATGGCCACAGACAATCCCAAACAGATGCAGCCCTATTTTACCACTATAAGCAGGAATCATCATAGGTACACAGTTCTGACCACACAAATCTCAACTCTCATGCACAAATGGAGAAAGTCCAACTCGTATTTTAAACAAAGTTTTCACAACATATATGTCCTGCAAGTCAACACCGAGCCCTTGACACTGGTTTTTGAAAGTAAATCATTCAATGGCAAACGGATGCTTATGTTCAAAGAGAGGCTGACTCAGACCTGCTTATTGATATTCTTGCAGGCAGGCAAGAAACAAGTATCACTGCTGGTCATTTTATTTGTGAGATAAGAATTTTGCAAGAGCTGAAACAGTTACAGACAGTGCTGTCATTCTCTAAATACAGCCTTAGCAAAACCAGCAGGTTGAAAGCTCCATCCTTTCCTAGGCACTGAATGATTGGCCCAGTAGCCAACAGGGACGTAGCACTGTCTCCTTCTATTGTGGCTCATGCCCTGAGTCATACTGTTTACAGCAACATAATTAACCAACAAAAGAGATGCCTTCTTTCTGGTATTGTTCTACCCTTTCAGGATCGCCAGCTGCTTCATTATAATAGACATGTTGTTCAAAATCTCATTTCTCTCACCTTAAATTCTTCCTGGTAATAGTAGACACCTAACTTTTTGTGTTTCCCTGGAAAATTAAGAGTTGACAACATTACCAAAGCTGAAGAAAAGGAAATGGACTCCATGACTAATTAGAAATTATTTGAATTTTTAAATTAGTTTTTAAAAAGCCCTGCATTGGTAGCTTAACAGTTTGATTTTTTTCCCTTTCTTAGCTTCACCACTCTATGTTCATGATATATATGGAACAATCACTAAAACTCTAGTGCCCAGGACCTGGAGCTGAAAAAATTAACAGAAGCAGTCTGATTTCCAGATGTGAGTATGTACATTTCCAAAAGAGGCTAGTGACAGCTACATGTAATCATCAGCTCTGGAAACCTGTCCTACATACAGAGTCTTAAAAATATATATTTATATTTTCAATGCGTTTATATCTTGATACTTACATGCATAAATCAGATATGTTTATGCAACCTTCAGTCTCTTTAAATACACTTTTTGGGCCACTAGCTCGTCTTTGCCAATAAAGCAATGTCCTAATCTGCCAACTTAGAAACATGAACAATTTGTTAAAAAATGTTTGCTAGTTAAAATGTCTTACACTTAAAAATTATAATAATATTTTAAAAAAACCCCAAACCCAAGCATTCAAAGACATTTCAAAGACATTGAAAATTTGGTCAGTCATCTCATAACTGATGTATAAGAAAGAGGTTGAAAGCTTGGCAACTGGGCTTGCTCACCCTTTGCACCCTTGCACCCTTTGCATTTTGTCAATTCAACGTGAGTGGTATCAACCACAACCTGGATTAAACTAGGAGTACAGGAGATTGACTAATCTTTTCTTCCAACATTTGCATAGCCCAAGGACAGGTGAGTGTCCCTGCCATTGTAGATAGTGTTTCCCCTGTCAAAAGACAGATTGTTGAAAGTTTGAGACTGAATTACTGATCTGATAAGTGTTTGTTTCTTTAAGTGTTTTGGCTTTTTGTTAGAAGCTTCATTGTGAGGAAATGGATTCAACACCAGAGATGATTAAGGAAGGCAGTGTTCATATCGAAGTCTAGTGATAATTTACTCCTAGTTTAGCTGAGAATATGACATCTGTCTTATGTTGAAACAAGACTAGGGGAGAGGAAGTGTTCACAGCAAAGAACTGTAGACACAGATCAGTAGCTTCCAACAACCCACAGGACAATACTCTTTCAGTTCCTTTCATGTGTTACTCAAAACACAGGTCACAAGGTAGCACTGTGTTGTGCGTGGTTTTGAAAATGAGGACGACCAGACAAGGCCCAGTTTTAAAACATTATCAGCAAAATGGCTGATACCTTTATTTGTAAGGGTGTGTCTAGCACCAGGTCCAGTTTTACATGGGATTATAGCAGTGTTAGCCCTTCTCTATTTTGTTGAACAAAGGTGCCATGAAAAGCTAAAAAATTCACTGAAGCACAGTACAGAGTAAATAAAGAAGGTTATGAAAAATGAAGGAATAACCAAACCTTCAGGAATCAAGAGCCATGACCTGAGAAGTAAGAACAAGAAGACACTAGAAATCAAACTACAAAGCCAAAGAAGGGAACTTTGTGTTAGACTTAGTCACTAAATAATGTAATACTCACCATATGATTACCTCTTACTCGCCTAAGCCTCTTCCTTACAGAGCACATGCAGTAAAATAAGTGTGCAGTGCGCCTTTCAGCAGGAACGACAGAATGAAAGGTCAGTGACTATGGTTTCAGGTTGTTATCTATATGGAAAATGCCAATGTTTCACTGTTTGAAGCATATAAAACAGAAGGTGTACCAGCTTTGTCCATTTACCACCCTGCACTCATGTCTGCACAGAGATGAAATAAATATTTTGACTCTGTTTGTGGATCAGCTTCTAGTGCACCATGTGAAAAAGCCCATTTTTGGGACAACAGTATGAAGATTTGACAGTGCAGTGTGTGCACATGTCACATAATGGTCATGCTGCATCACCCCCAAGTGCTGAGAGCAATTTGTTTAAATTTCATTAGATTAATTAATGGAAATCCATTATAGACTGTTAAACACAAAGGTGAGAATACAGGTTATTCTTAAACCTCAAACCACTGAAAGACAGTATTGTATCAGTAAAAAAATTTCCATGAATGCCCTGTTTTTGTATTTTTGTTTCTAAACCCTTGTCTTTTGCTAGTCTGAGACAAGATACTGAATTAATGCACATTGTCTGATATATCTCGTATTTGTAGCTGTATCTAGAAGTNCTAACCCATGCCGGGGTCTGCTCATTCTTCCAAGGCCTCAGACCACGCTGCCAGCCTGAGATCAGAGCGAACCCACAGTACATTCGTTGTGCACCGTCCTAAAGCAGAGCTAGCCGGAAAGCAGCGCAGGGACGGACATATTAGTATATGATGCAATTTCGTTGTTGATATCTCATATCTTTTGTAGTGGTACAGTTTTCATTATGGTTTCTATAGACAACTTTTTTGAATGCATTGTGCTCTTCTGACACATTTCTTGTTCTTCTGCTCTTTCCAGAAAACTTGCTCATATGGAAAATGTAGTCCACTTTCTCTTTGTATCAAAGTATTATGATATATAGAAATTTTTACTGATTGTCCTTTGAAAGAGACAGTAGTTCAGTTTCTCCTTTAGCATTTGTCTCTGTGATGTTATACTTGTACTGTGTTGGGGATATTTGTGGCCAGGTAACACTCTGAACTGTAGCTCTCACCTAGTACTGGCAAAAATAATTATGGCCATCAAGTATAAAATGGAAAAGAGTTCCAAATCTGGGTTGAGTTTGAGGAAATGCTTTGGCTAGAAAAACAACAGCAAATATTGCAACTTGTATTTTGCATTTCAACATGAATTTGCTTAATTTACCAACATGTCTTTTGGTTTGAATTGAGGTACTGTGATTATTTCCTCAGTTTTTGGTGTGATCATTAAATAAAAATCCACTACTTATTTTCCCTGACTTGGAAGAGAGACATGTAGTTTCTATCTCTATCAGTACTTTCAGTGTGACCTTGAACACTTCTTCCCATGGTCAAGCCTCTTTTTATTAAATGAAGGCAATGTTTACAGTCTCTTTTATAAAACAGTTTGAGATATGTGGATAAAGAACACTGTAGGAGATCTAGATTACATGCGGTCATCAAAGGGAGAATAGGATTCTTGTGAGTGCCTGTCAGTTTTCACTTATACTTTTTTTCTGAAGGTATTTACAGCTCTTTTGATAGAGAAAGCTTTAGAGACCTATGAACCAAACAGAATAGAAAATCACAGAAACAAAAACACACTGGTAAAGTGCACATCATTAGCTACAGTCCTGCTCAGTATATCTCTGCTGGTATTGTTAATCACTACTTCATTAATCATCCTTTAGAAAAGTAAAAATAAATCACTGAGAGATTGAATTTTTTTTTCTTTGATGCTTTGATGGAAATTGATCTGATGTAGACTCAATAATGTGTTCTCTATTTCCCAGGGAATAATCTTGCACCTCAGACCAGGGTCTGTCCCTCTAGACTGAGTCTTTCATTCAGACCTACTTCACACACCTAACTGCAGGCCAACACATGAACTTGAGTCCTGGAAGGCAACCATAAATAAACCTTCCTCACACTCTGCAAATAAGTTATCGGAGAGCTGATAAAGACTTTTTAAGTTCAGGTCTTTATTTCAAACCAGACCTGACATACTCTTTCATCTTCATGTAAATATGCTTTTTTTAACATTTTCTATAACTGCACTCCAGAGCCAGCTCATTCTCCTTGATGTTACAGGTGAAGTCCATAAATCCCCACAGAAAACCCACTTCCTCTTGTAGGAGCCATATGTTGGTAGGAATTATCACTGCAGTGTGTGCTGTCAGAAGTACAGGCCTAGGCAGATTTCAAATTCAGCCATCAACCCGGTGAAGATCTTCTGATTTTAGAGTATTACCTCAAAACTTTTTTTTTTCTCTTTGTTTTTTCCCCCTAATCTTAAGAACACCCTGACATCTCTGAGTTTTAGGTCACTGGAATCTGAGAGCTTGTCCCAGGGAAGTACCACTGTATGCTTGCCCTCATTTCACATTTAACCTTAGGCCTGCTACTGCCCTCCAGACACTGAGTGAGATGGACCTCTGATCTTCCTTATGTATATATCCTGATGTACTTCTGTTAACACACAGACTTGGAGGTCTTCAATGTTCTGATCTGAACTGACTGGCAAACTAAGAGTTACATTTTATTTACTAGTCACTGGAATAAACCATATTCTGACCAGATCAATACACCAGGTCACACTAAAAGCTAAAGCTAGCAGAACCAGGAGACTACAGACATCAAAACTTTGATAGTAGCAGCTGCAGTTTCATCTTGGTATGTACCACCTCAATAAGTGCAGAAATACAATGTCAAAAGAAAACTACTACTGAGAAATGTGCTTTGAGACTTACTGCTTCCACTTTGCTTCAGCAAACAAGCCCCAGAGTAAAATGAGAGACCAAGTTCCCTTTTTCTCCTGCACAGGATTGGGGTAAGACCTGATATTGTTTTATCCAAGATACAGTTTAAGCTCTGAGACTTCCATTTCTCCTTCAAGCAGATTCTACAGCACAACACATAGCTCAGTGTTCCACTGACTTTATTACAAAAGCATTTGGGGTTACTGGTAAAGTTCAGTACTAAGTTAAGCTTGATGAAGTGTCGAGTCAGTTGATAACGGGAAGAGTTATTTGCTGTACCTCCTTGCTGGCTGCATCCAGCTTCTGGCCTTCTGTTCAAGTGATGTGGAGTTATGTTCAGAGTTGCTGAGGATTCTAGACCAGAGGGGGTAATATCCACACTGCACTGGTGCAGTGCCCTGTGGGCATAGGACAGATACTGCTTTCTATGGCGGTCAGTGTTTTTCCAGCCTGGCAGCATAGTATTTTCTTATGTAAAAAAAACCAGCAAGTCAAAGGAAAAAATTGCAAAAGACCAAAAGAAAACAAATCTAAACCCCAAAGGATTACAAAAATTAACATTTATTTAATAGAGACTTCAAGGAATCAGGAAAAGGTGCTGAACAATTCAGCCTAGATCAGTACCAGCAGACAGTTATGCCAGATATCTTTCCAGAAAGAGGAAATAAGGGAACAGTTAGATGAATTGACTTTTACAGGGGATGATTTGTAAATACAAAAATTTTGCAGTCATTCACATTAATATAAGCTGAAAGCAGGGGGTACCCAACCTCCTGGCGACAAGACACATAGCAGCTTTCATGTGGTGGAAAAACAGAAGGAACACAGGACCAATCACAGAGGATCAAGACGGCAGGGTTTTCTAGGGTTATTCTCAGGCAGATGATAATACTGATCACCAGCAGCTGATTAGGCCATAAGTGGAGTTAGGATGGGTTAGCCTATGGACCTCAAGCCAATTCAAAACTCATTCTTGGCTCATTTCATGCATTGTGTGTGGGCCTGGATACCCAGGAGTCTCCACCTGTGCAATATATTACTATCTGTTGTGCAAGAACTCCACTTAGAATGCATAGTCTGTTGAAGGACTTAGGCAGGCCATCACTTGCTTAAAGACTTTGTGGGTAGGGGGGACCCAGGTTCTTTCCTTCTAATCAAGTAATCGTAGTAAAATCAACTCACCTTTTAAAATGGCATGTATAGAAATGATTAATATTACAGGGTTTACCAAAATGACGCTCTCATCCCTGTGAATAGTTTGAGACAGGGTAAAAACTTGGATTTAATTGCAAAAGAGTAAGAAGATCCAATGAGAGTATGTCTTCAGAGGGAAGATTATTATTTAATTTTTTTATCCAGTAATTCACCATTATCTCCTAGATGACTTGCAGAATTATTTGTCTTTGATATGTAGCTATAAAGTGAATATTCATCTGATCTTACTATTCTCAGTCAAATTAATAAATAGGATAATTAAAAAGAATTGCTTTTTTCTGTTATTACATAATTGTCTTTTAATAGAGCTGGTCAAATAATATAATGGTAAACTTTACGATGAAAAAATAGAATCGAAACAAAAGATTTCTCTTCCAATATATTAGCTTCTGAACCGTATTTTGCCATTAAAAATGTTTTTGTGGATAAATTCTTTATTCTCTCCACATAGTATTATTTTTATAAAACTGTGAGTGTACTGTTTTTTACAATTTTATTCAATACTAATTTTCGTTTTAGAGTGATAAAAGCAGTTTGAATATGCAGTATTTCTAAAACTGAAGAAGTGGGATAGTTGATAGGCAGTATTAAATGGAAAAGATAAGGCAGTGTTTGCATTGATCTATGTCAAACAGAAGACAGGTGCTAAAATTTTGGCATATGTTCAGGCTAAATGTTTGCTTTTTAAAGACAGACCAAAATCTCCTTAGATTGTAAATTAAGGAATAAAAGTCATAACAGGAATAATAATGACTAACAGGTAAAAGACAAGGCTTAAAAGAAAAAAATTTAGCCCTAAATTTACTGACTGCATTTTCTAATAGCAATCCTGATGAAGGCAGAGACCTACCAAATCCAAGTAACAGCTGTTTTCTTTGGAGTTTTTTTCTCACTGTGTGATTTTGCAAACAAACTAAAAAATCTTTTCTCCTGAAACACCAAAGGTGAATTATTAGCCAGGAAAAAGAACTCCAGAATTGTACCTTTGGGGTCTAAGAAAAACTAATTTTTGACATATTCGTAGCCTTTTTTGCAACACTTCCTAGAAACACAGTCTCACAGTCAGATTTTCATAGTGTAAGTACTTGTAAAATCTATTATTTGTTTATTTATCACAATAGAAAATTAAAAGCTGGATGATACAAGTAATTTAAACTGTTCTCACATAATATTAGTTGGTCTGCTTACTGATAGACATGAATGAACTTACTTTAATGCCCTATATGTGAATAAAATCATGAATCTATTATAATATCTGTTACAATGAGCACAAATCTGTGCTAGCCAAAAAATCAGGTTTTCAGGTCGTTTAAGATCTGCAACACATGTTCTTGTTGCTTTACCGCAGAAGTTCTCCAACAGAATGTGTGATTCCAACAAATAGGCAAATATAAATTATTTGTGAAACTGATCTACGGCATCCATGCCACCAGCTCCCTCACCCCCCTCACCACCGCCCCCAAGTGTTCTGGAGACTCTGAATAAAACTCTGAAAGATGACTATTACTTCTGAGGGCTAAGGCCAAAAACGTGCAGGAGCTGAGCTCATGAGCCTATTATTTTTCACAGAAGCAACACTGCTGGACTGCCAAAAACATCACGAGTTGTTCCCTAGTGCTCCCTCTGGCTGATGCCACGAACCGTGACTTCAGGGAAAGCATGTTTGTAACATGAAGAGGAGGGATGACTGAAACTTAGATGAAGTGAAGGGCAAAATGTGAAAGATAATGAAACTTCCTGAAAAGCCGAAGGTGTTGCTTTCCTCTGGAAATAAATGATCCCAACAGGAGGTGACATTCAAACACGCTGAAGTAGAACCTGCTCCAGGACTAAACTTGACCGCACCCACATGTCTTTAATGTATGATTAACGAGCCATGATAGACATACATCAGGTTGATGAGGCTGACACTAATAGGTGGAACTTTTTTTCACAAAACTCCCTGAATAACGATGTGCACATGGTAAGTGCTGCAGATATTATATTTAGATAAATGCAACCAGACACGAAGAGTGATAGGAATTTGCTTTAGGGGACTGACTCATTTATTCAGGAGAAGAAAATTATTATAATCTATTTTTTTTTTTTTTTTAGTATTCACAGACCTTTAAAGAGTTATAGCTGCGTGTTGGGAAAACCTGTTTATGCGCTTGAAATAAGCCAAGCACATGGTGGGGCAGAAGAGAGAAAAGCAAAATCCTTGAGAACTTGTTGCTCAAGGCAGCTCTGGAGTTTATGGTTAAGTGGCTCTTTTTCTGCCCACCTTGGTATGTAGCTAGAGGCTCTGGCTCTGTTTTGGCATGCTTCTATGCTGGCAGCTGTGAAGGGTTATGTTTGAGAGAGGAAGGTTTAAGTGCATGCTGTAATCCCATAATGCGTACGCATGGAATAGAAAAGTATCAAGGGACTGCAGCAAGACCCAAACCTTCCCTTACCTTTGCTGTCAGTTACTTGGATTTTGAATAAATTTGCTCTGTTTGGAATTAAGAGACTAACTACTCATCTTCGCACCAGGACAGTATAAGAGATGTGTGCACCGTTCTCCTGTTCCAACCTCAGGCTGAAGGGTACAGGGTACTCCTCATAGCCAAGTTGCAACAGCATGCCGTCAACCCTTGGCTGACAGGCAAAGTTTTACATCTCTTCCTTTTCCACCATTTCTACTTTACACCAGTGTGTAAAGGCACTCAGGGGAGCACTCAGATATTTGGACTACTGGATATTGTCCTTGCACCATTTAAAGCAAGAGGGTTTGGAACTTGAAGGAGAGTGTTTGGCTGAGGTGAGGGCAAGGATATAGGTCAAATGACTGTGGGATGGCACATATAAGTCTAGCAAGTAAAACCAGTCTCCTCCTCCTCTGGAGACAGTGTGCCATGGTTGTTTGAATTCGACTTCTCTTTGCACTGTAAGTTCAGAGTCTTTGAACTAAAGTTTAGCCTCAATCTCAAAATACTTAAGGCAATGCCTGTGACTGTTGCACTCTTGAACTCGTTGAAGAAAACAGCTTCTAGTTCTTAAACAAGGATCAGGCAGCTGGTTGCAGGGTGCCTTCAGTCAGCAGAATCACTCAGCCCAGCAAAGCAACTGAGCTTTCTCTAAACAGTTCTCTCCACAAATTCTGTTTAGTTTTCAAAAGACTGTATGTCTAGTTTGTTTGCAAAATCACACAGTGAGAAAAAAACTCCAAAGAAAACAGCTGTTACTTGGATTTGGTAGGTCTCTGCCTTCATCAGGATTGCTATTAGAAAATGCAGTCAGTAAATTTAGGGCCAAAATTCTGCCTGAGGTGTCATTATGTGAACATTCATATTTAAAAGCCCTTCTGTTCCTACCTGGCTTATTGCTGTTGCAAAGGAGGCACTTCAAAAGCTTTGGGCTCCTAAACTAGTTTTGGATTTCATTGTAGAGAAGAGCCTTTAAGACACTCACAGACTTTACAGGCAAACAAAAACATATAAGCTTTTGTGTCAGTAAAGTCCTGTTGGTTCACTTACTGCAAAACTCTTGTCAAAATTTGCTGAAAGAACTCTTAAGATGAGCATCGTGGCATGATACTGCTAGTACACTAGGGAGAAGTACAGGAACACATTTGCCAGAGTATCTCCATATCCAGGCTGGAGAAACATGTGCCTCTGAGAGGAAGCACAGAGTGCTTAGGAGCCTGAAGAGACTGATAAGCTCTTTGGGAGATTTTCCATAACACTGAAATAGCTTTTAAAATTTGGCTCTTCCATCCCTGGAAAACTCCTTACATTTGCATCTAACAACTAGATTGTTGCTTCCAAAATTATGCCAGCATATTTCAGAACCCAGCTGTCCCTTGCCCTCTAGCATGTACTACCTTGCAAATCAGATGCCTTTTTCAGCTGTTTAATGCTGAAAACAGGATTTTGCATTTCCCTTTTTTTTGTGTGACTCAGGGTGGGAAGATCTGGTTCTGCTGTGTGGTCTCTTCCAGTACTCACAATAATGAAAGAGTTCTCCATTGGGGTTACTTCAGTTCAGAGATATTACACAAATGCAGCACGCTGCTTTATCGCCCAGCAGAAGGCAGCCACTTCTAGGCTGAAATGGAGGAAGTCCTTTAACAGCAGAACACAGAGGATATGTAAGAACAGAAGACAGCTGAGTTAAGAAAGAGAAATCCCCTAAGTGTGCACAACAGCAGTGCGTGCCTTGAGCAACAGCAGCCTGGCAACAGTGGCTACAGCTAGAACCAATAGAAAGCTCAATGTCAAACTATTTAAAAGCAGGTAGTACCTGGGGGCTTTGCTAAGGAAGGATGAGGAAAGGCTAAGTCCATTCAGTAAAAGCAAGTGCTCTCAGTGCAAATGAGATCTCACAGTCTTTGGGGAAGAACTTGGAAGGATCAGACATGCAAAATATGGGGAGTGGTTGCAGCAGAGTGGATACTTGCATGCTAGATCAATGAAAAGTACAGCTGCTTCTAGTGCAGCAGGTATGTGAAGGTCAGGGATTTGCAGAATTATCAGTCCTCAGTGATCCTTTATAGAGCACATTTTGTGACTGTCTGACAGGACCTTCTGGTATAAACTGAAGATAATCTAACACAGCAGCTGCAATTGTGGTACAAATACTTCAGGGAAAAGGTAGAGACATGCTTCCTTGACTTGTTTCCTGAGTAATGCTAAAGTGAGCAGGCATCTGGAAGAAGCAAAGTCAGGCCAATAGAGACATTTTACTTAACACTGTTGTCTCCTTTAGTTTGGTCACTTGCATTCCAGTCTCTTCCCTACCTAAAGTGTCATGGTATATGCCCATGAAGCTGCAGTACAAGGAACACTGTACATCAGGGAAAAAAAAAAAAAAAATGCAAAAAGCAGATGCCTCCAAGAGATATTTAGTCAGTGGGTATCATAAAATAATCCTCTTCTACACTGGACTCACTTGAGATGGACTGTCTCAGCAAGCACAGACTGGGGGTAGACTGAGGAATATGAAGTGCATGTGCTCAACAGACTCCACCTATTTGTATCAGTCAGACTTCATCTATTCATAACTAACAACAAGATGACAGTTTTGCATCTCTCCAGAATGGAACTACCTCTACCTATGTTTCTTCTTTCATCAGCAGTTCACTAGGGATGTGGATTAAGTCTGTCAAGTAATGATGGTGAATCTGCTCCCCTGAGCTGACCAGGGTGTGGTTTTGGAATCTGGTTCTCATTTTTTGAAACTGTAAAAGATAAGTAACCCATGTAAGTTCTGGGATATGACAGATGACCATTAAAGAAAAGTGTTGGCCTGCTGAGCCACTGCACACTTATTTTGGAGATTCAGCTCTCTAAACAAAAGGACGCTGGGGTGAGAAAGCAGCAGTAGAGGGGAAAGTTATAACTCCCCTAAGGTAAGAGAGATGTTCAATTTCATCTGCTAGTGCAATGGGAAGAAATGTTTGAAAGTAGATACTGCACAGCAGTATTGTTATATACAAGCATGATGTGAAAGCTTAGTCCCTTTCTTCGTGTTTTTATATGTACAAGAGATACCCGCAAGAATTTAACCAAAGCACATGTAGCAGATGCATGACTCACTCCTCTTTTGCTACAGAATTAGTTCTGTGCCTGTCATGTGTCAGCCTGTTCTATGAAACCACTTCCTTAATTTACTTTGTCTCGATGTCATGGCTTAATCACTTGGTGTTGAAACCAATCTGGGGTTACAGTAAGTCATTCACCTTATGTTTGAAAGCAGGCGGTACACTCAGAGCAAATTAGAGGCAAATTTTCAGCCTAGCATCCATATGACTTCAAGAATAATGTGCTGTGTTGCAGAATACATTTACATTATGTAGGACAGATTTTTTTAACAGCTCAGCACTAAAAAGCTCCAGGGAAATGAAATCACTGTATTTCTCATGCATCTCAATCCCCACTGAGCACTAGGCAGCTGCATGGTTGGGGGGATATGAAAAGAGCTGCACCCTCTTTTCTCACAATGCAGTGAGCAGAGCTCAACAGGGCATGACGATCTGGGCCTAAAATCTAGCACTTTTAAGTTGCCCAATGTGAACTGAGTCCTGTATTTCATTTCCATTCTGTGACTCTCTTGCATGCTTACCTTCCTTTCTCATGCTTTTCCAAATATTGTTCCGTGACTGCCTGACTCAGTTGTCAACATAAAGGACAGGCATGTGAGTAGATCATCCTTATGTTCCAGTGGTCTTCCAAAAGTCAAAACAGTGGGAAAGACCACAGCAGGAAAAAGTAACTTTGACAGAAGGCAAAATCAGCAGCATGACACTTAGGCAGCTGCAATGAGGCATGATCCATCTTAAGGTCATGAAAACAAAGCTGTATTTTAACTAAACATACTTAATGGAGGGTCTAATTTTAATAGGAGAGGTCAGGCCAAGCTTTTGCTATGTAACAGGGATAACAGGTCCTAACAGTAAAGTCAGATTGCAGCTTTACTAGTATCTAACTGATAAACTTCAATTCCAAATAACTGAGATTTTCAGGAGTAAACTGGATAAGATCTCTTACTGGCTTCAGTAAGAATTTAACCACATATTCAGGGAGCAAAGAAAGGTGAACACTTGGAGAAGTTTTTTGTAAACCCAATTCTGAACCAGCATTCTGAAATGAAATGCAAAAATGTCTCCTGTTTAGCACTTTGGACTGAATTTAACATCACCTGCTTGAGTTTAAGGAAAATGGATAGTAAACACTTCAAGCCAGAACTTACTTTCAAATTTTTCTGTGAGGTATCTAGCACTTCTAAGGGTTCTGTAAGACAGAAATGGTATGCTTTTAAGAATGCCATTGTCCAAATTCCTGGACAAATATGAAGGGTTTTGAAATAATACATTCTTTCCTTCAACAATTTGAAGGTTCATACCAGCTTTATTTTCCTCCTCTACTGAAATATCCTTCCATCCCCCCTGTGCTGTCCTCTGGGGCAGCTGTGTTTTGTTTCAGCATGTTCAGATTGCAGGAGAGCACTTTGTTCTGTGAGGTTAAACACATTTATCTTCCTTAGGACCGGCATAGTACCTGGAACAATTGTTTCTGAGGCATCTGCAAAGAAGACTAGTAGACCTAGGAATGAGAAAAGCCAAATGTGCAGTGAATTTTCATTACAGAAGAAATGCAGTCATGTTGGCCTTTGAAAAAAAGTAGATGATCTCTCTTCACTGAAAGCAGAGGATGAAAGGAAGTCCACACATAGATGTAATTGATACCTAGGTTTAGAAACCTACTGTATTAAGTAATGGCACGATGTTTTCTACGTGTAGTTACTGCCACCACGCCTACTCAGTTTAAGACACAGTTAATCAGGCAAAGGCCTAATACGCAGTCAAAAGCATGTTTTGAGGAGAAAGCTGTCCCAAAATCTCTTATATGTTGTGTTTACAAAGGGCAGAAGTGGTGATGTAGGATGAACCCACCAAGATTTTCACTCATATAGCTTTATGTAGAGCTGTAACACACCTCCAGAATTCCTAGCACTGTATTTTTGTTTGGGTATAATAATGACTATCTCCTATCTCTTGACATACCCAAAGCTCAAAAAATATTAAACACCAGTGCTCTTTGTGCTCTGCAAACTGTAGTATCATTTGAAGCTTGAAATAGCTGAATAAGTTATTCACACTTAATAGGAATTAAATTCCAGAGGAGGGAGAGGAGATGAAGACACACTGTGATGCTGCAAGCCTGTCTCTATTACAGCACCTGTGCCGTGCCACTATTGACAACAGCCATTCTCCTCCTAATGTTTTAGAAAACAAATGCCCCCTACAGCGCTGCGTGAAGGAAGAGAGCAAAGAAAGCTGGAGATTTATTAGCGTCCCTGTGGGATTTTAAGTTCCGTGTGTGGCTGTTTACAGAACAGGCAGCTGCCCAGCTGGAGCACTCCGGTCCTGCCCTGGGCAGGACCCTGCGTCGCCCCAGTCACACCTCTGCTGGCTAGCCCTGCGACACCACAGCAGCTGGCCTGGGGCACCCCTCTCCCCAGAATGGTTTTCAGTCCCTAACCACAGTCCACCGGGAAGATGCTTAGGACTATGAAGTCTAGCATCTAAGATGCTGATTATACACATAATCATATATAAGCACACTATTATATGTATATGAGAGTTGATGACTCTTTTTCACATGCTGGAAACTAATATGGAGGTCAGAGCCTGTCTGGATTAGCAGCAGCATTAATTACCCAAAGCTCCTTAAGGGAGATCATAAACAACTAAAAAGTAAGTCCAGAGAGAAGCCGTTTGTCTTGTCTCTGTCACCTCAGAGATGAAAATCTGTTCAAATACCAATAATTTATTGAAGTTACTAAATACAGTTTTACTGCTAGTAACAAAGGTCTTCACAGAGCGGCTCATAAAGCAAAGGCGGCCGCAGCTGGACAGGCTGGGCGCAGTGCGCGGCCGCCCGGGGGCTGGGGGTGGTTTTTGAGCGGCAGCAGCACATGTGACCGAAACACGACTTGTGTCTGAGAGGGACGTGGCAGCGCCCGACACTTCTGCAGCCCGGACTAGCGGCAGGTCTCCCGAGAGGGGGGAGGTGGGGGGAGCATGATGGAAACGGAGTAGTGCTTCACTTTGTCCAGTGGACTCCCTCTGCACCCCTCGCCTCCATCCCAGCAGTTAGGGGACGGCTGGGGACAGGAGAGGGCAGGCACGGGGCTCCGGCCCGCCCACCCCCTTCTCCCCAGCAAACGCACGTACCAATAACTTTTTTTTCTCTGGAAGAGGCATTTCGGGAGGGGAGAAGGACCGGCAGAAGTTGGGGGCGCTGGCTCCTTTGTGCTACGATACNGCAGCAGGAGCCCGGTGCGTGTTATATTCGTGAGCTCGGCTCCCACTCTGCTCCCACGACCACCACCTATTTTGCAGCCGAGAGGTTATATGTTCGCAGGACTTGCACTGTGGATACCCCGGAGCTTGCTTATCCCAAACGCTGGCAAGGGGAGTGAATGTTTTCGCTGCTCGCCGAGGGTGGCTGGGAGCGGGGTTACTGCCGGTCACTGCCGCAGGGCGTGTGCCGCCTGCGCCGCTCGCTTTCCACTCCTGCAGAGCGCCTCCGATCCTGTAAACCATACTTCTGCGTTTCCTTTAAACGCTGCGAGCAAAATCGTAACGCAAGCCTGTCCTGCACCACAATTACCTTGCAAAGTAGTTTTCAGTAGTCCCAGTGGTAACGCTGCTTGAATGAGTCTTCTGTTGGGCACAAAGCTTGCAGCAATACTGTATGGATTTTAGCATGAAAGGATTACTTCTACTGAGAATTTTGATCTTGGATCAGCCAAAAGTGTTCAAAAGAGACTTACAAAACCTCCAGATGGACACCAAACCATTCTTTTCTGAGCTTGCAGTATAAGATGGAGAAGAGAGTAAAAAGAATACTTTTCTGAGGTCTTTTCTAGGAGCGAACTGTAATGTTTGCTCGCTCTGTAAGATCTGGATATCTCTACAGTCTTAATACCACAGTGATGAGGCATGCACAGCAATTTTTAAAGGAGCTAAAATAAGTAGATTTTAATCTGTTTACTGAGAACAGACGTGAATCCTGCAGCTGGGTTGAATTTTGTGCTTGAGGAGGTTTAAATAGATGCTTCCTCTAGGTAAAACTTACCCAGACTGAATTTGGCCTTTTGTATTAATTCCATAAATTTACCCTGCAGTCATTAGCCAGGAAAATCAGGTGAGGTGTTTGTTCATTTGTATTGTAGGTAGTTACAATACTGCTGTTCCTGCCTATGTTTCAAGGACAATGCTATAAGATCTAAATGGCCTGTGAACTGAAGATACAGATTATCCGTGGGACTTGTAGATCGGTTTCAGGAGTGTTTGTCGATGTTTCTGACACTGTAATTACTTTTTTCTTTTTAACTGTCTTAACAGAAGGATAAGGTCTCAAAGCACAACACTACAGTCCTCCTTTGGTCTAGAAAAGACCAAATTGAAGGAAATTTAATGCAAGCATTTGTAACATAATACACATTCATGGGTTTTGTATATCACTCCATAAAGTATGTATTAAACACATAAGAAATGAACAAATATTTTTATTCTTTCATGAGGTACAGATTGCTCCTATTTAGCTCTTTGAGCTGTAGCATACACTCGCAGAAACCATGATATTTGGAAGCAATGTAAAATGAAACAGTAAAGAGGAAGAACATCTCCTCACTCTTAGAAGCAGCCTTGCGATTTGCTATAAATACTTACAACGTTTTCCCTTGCTCTTGTGGGGTTTTTCTTGGTGTATTTTTCACTGGAATCCCACCCATTGTCCCATTACAGGCTTTCTTCCCTCCACTTCTAAAGCACTGANGAGGAGAATTATTTTGATTTGCTATGGGAAATGACGGGAGGTGGTAGGAATGTAACCATTCTATCAACTTTACAGCTTTGATGTTGTTTTCCCCTCCCCCTCCCCTTGCATTGCCCACAGCTGTTGATGTAGATTTTCCACCTGCATTTGTTTTCTTTCACTTCAGAGATATTTAAGGGAAACTGCACAATTGCTGTTTACTAAGTACTGAACCGTCTGGGGGCCCATTAAACATAAAAGTGAATCTTCTGACTTCCTCATGAATATAAACTTTACCAAAGCTGTAATTTTTGTGTCCCTAGGGGGTAATGAGATTATATGATTTACAATTATTCACACAATTTCATTGTCTCCTGAATTTTGTAGTAGCTTTGGACTTGCATGCATACCACCGAAGAAGCAGTTTTCATACTTTAAAAGAAGTGTCAGTATGCTTGGGAGAACAGAATTGCAAGCTAAAATTGGTGTAGAATAAACAATCTTTGGAAGAGAAGCATACCAGAGCTAGTATTGCAGCCTCTTTCAAAAGACTCTGCCTGTCATGGATTGTCTTCTGGGTTTCTGCTTGTGAGTGTTTATATTTTTTGTGCTTCCTTTTCATGTACCCGTACTCTTTGTCCCTCCAGATCTTTGGCCCTTCTTGTGTCATTTCAGTGGTGACTCAGACTTGTAGCTAGAAATCCCAGACTGCAACAGTGGAAAATGTTATGCTTCAGGCAAGTGCATCACCTAATGTGTCTCACAGTGTCGGTTGAAATTCAGGTAGACACACAGCACTTTCAAACATCATTCCTCTCCTACTGTATTTTAAGATGGTTTTACATTTCTAATTTGGACAGCTTAAAATGTAAGAGAGCTGTTCTTGAAAAGGATATCTTCTACTGGATATAGTATAAGATGGTAGAAATCTCATGCCCCTATGATATTTCTGACAAGACATGTCAGCTTGGAAACTAAGCCAGTTGAGCTGGAATTTTATAGTAAACTGCATTGTCTTTAAAAATAGCACAGTTTCCAATTCAGTTTCCTTGCAAGTGTAAATGGAGCCTTGTTTAATGGAATATTCATAATCTGGCCTACAAAGACAAGAACTCCAATTATATATAACTCATGTAGAAGTCCTGTGCAGTAAACACAGCAGTTAGGATCTTTAAGTCTTCATTTTCAGCTTCCCTTTGAGAATTAGGAATTTAGCATTAGGAACTACAATGACACATTCTTATCTCAAATGGGAGATTTTTTTGGTCAGATTTTTTTCCCATTAGCAGGAATATCCCCATTAGCCTCTCCAGGCTGAAATTAAGACTTCAGTCATGTAACTGGGATTTTATAAATAGATTTCTGAAATGATTTAGTGAAATATATGAGGCTGGGTATGAAGCTAAAGGGACTCAATTTTTTATAAAAGTTCACAGTCTGCAAATACAGTGCTTCAGGTGTGCGAAAAATTCTTATATGCTGCAATAACTGTCTTCCTATTTGGGGCTTACATAGTACAAGACTAGTGTCTGGAAGTCTTATGCATTACTACAGTAGAAAAAATAAAATGTGTTGTGGCAACTACCACATGTAAATGAAATGATAAATGCTTTTGCATGAGGATGGAGGTAAAATAATAAAGCAAAAAATTATGAAGAATGTGAAGTCAAAAAGAAGACAAGTTGTAACATAACTTATACAACTTATATGTATAACATAACTTGTTATGTTATACATAACATAACAAATAATTGTTGTAACATAAGCTTTCCTCTCAGAAAAATGGAGTTCTCTGTTTCTTTGTTTTCAAATGGATGTCCAACATATCATTAAACTAAGTGGTGAACATTTCTCTATACATGCAAGAAATCTGGGTACATTTCTCAAATGAGCTCCCTTTAAATTTGTTTTAAATGGTCAGACTGTCCTGCAGTGTGCATACAGATGCTACAGATTGAGAGCCAGCAGGTACATGTGCACTTGCATTTGATTGCAAGAGCAGAGGATTCAAATAATGTCTTTTGCTCATGCCCAGCTATTGTTTGGGATTTGTCAGCACGATCATTGGCCCTGTACAGGTCTGAAATAACAGTAAACTGCAGAAGCTTGGCTATGGATGCATCTTACCTTTTAGATAATTCTTCTATTAATAGTGTGCAGGTTTTCTTTTTTCATGCCAAAATGATAACATACAGTGATGAGCACAAAGAACAAGCTCATTTCTCTGGCACTAACTGTTCCTTACAGCTTACAGATCTACACTGTCTAAACAGCCTTGTGCTCTGAACAAAAGCCCTCCTATTGGAGAAATAACTCTTTTTGACTTCAAGAACTGTGCTGAACTCAATAATCTCTTCCCGTTCTGTAGCTGACGAATTGAGAGGTTTAATACTGAAAGAAAAGAAAACAAAACAAACCTCTGCAGCACAGCAATTTAAAAACACATAGCTACTTCAGAAGCAAAATGAATGTGGAGACCAGCCCTGTGCCTAGGGAAGCAAGCACATTCATTTTTATTACAGTAAGAGCAGGACTATTGCTTTACATCATATGTTCATTATTTAATTTTCCCTTCAGAGCCTGTAGCATGCTCTGGGCACTATGTAAATAACAATTCTTTCTGTGTAAGAAACGCTGTTCTCTTATTTTTTTATATGATTACCTGTTAGCAGTAACTGAAAGCTGCTGCCTGGGTTTGAGACCTAGCTGTACAACCCCAGCAGGCTTAGAATGATTGGTAGTAAACAGAAGATAAATGCATCTGTCTAGGACTTGGAAAAGTGTTGGTAATTTTCTTTCTTCTGATTGCCATTAAAAAATATAACTTGGGCATTTTAGTGTTGACCTGAATAAAATTCTGTATCATATGACTGAACCTCTGCTCTTTTAATTTATCCCAGAGCCTGCAATGCAATACAGACCTTATCAAATGGTCTCAAGCGTTCTTTTTGTTCCCCTGATTTCGGTCATCTTGACACCAGTGTGAAATCATCACAGCTCATCACACTCATCATACCAGGAATTGTATTCAGCTATTCCTAAAGGAAATACTGGATAGATGAAATGAAGGTAGAAATACTGGATATATGAAATGAAGGCAGAGTGGCCATGCCACAGAAACACCATGTAGGTTTAATGTATGCTCTTCCTTCTTCTCTTCAGTTGTCATGGCAGGGGGGATACACATTATTCCTGCCTTCACATTACATCATTATATGACATATGAATCTTAAATGTGGTGCTCGATATAGTTCAGATGCAGGATGTGGATCTTGACTAGGATTGTCCTATGTGCTGACATCAGTAGCATTAAAAGAAAAATGAAGTATATACATTTTTATAGGCCTGATATTAATAACAAATATATGAATGCAAATGGATGCAAGAAGCCTGGGTTTGGCTGCTGAACTGCATGTTGTGATCCTATGTAATAAACAATGTAGAGGTTCTCTATTCCTAAGTGATTTTTGACATTATTCACTTGCTACCAAAGCAGTTCTCTGAATTGGCCTCTAACATGCTAAGAAGAGTTATGGTAAAGTGCAGAAGCAGCCTTTACAGCTGTGCTCCCCTTGGAGTCACTTGGAACTTTGTGGAATGTGTGGAAAAGGCCCTCTTCCTGAAAAGAAGAGAATGGAAGGGTTTTGAGGAGATGTTTTGGTACCAGGAAAACTTGCCTCACCTGAACATGCCTGAAGGAAGAAACTGGTAAAACTTCCTTGTGAGGAAGGGGGAGGGGCAGACACAGATCTTGTGTCTCTTGTGCCCAGTGACAGGACCTCAGGGAATGGCCTGAAGTTGTGTCAGGGGAGGTTTTGGTTGGATATCAGGAAAAGGTTCTTCACCCAGAGGGTAGCTGGGCATGGAACAGGCTCCCCAGGAAACTGGCCACAACACCAGCCTGGCAGAATTCAAGAAGTTTTAGGACAACGCTCTCAGGCACATGGTGTGACTCTTGGGGATGGTCCTGTGCAGGGCCATGAGTTGTAATGATCCTTGAGGGTCTCTTCCAACTCTGCTTATTCTGATATTCTGTGAAGCTTTTTTCTGTGATTCCCGCATATAGAGAAGGATATTGACTTCTGGCTAGGGATATGAGAATATTAATTACAAAGATTGTCTGTCAGATGATTCTTCACTGACAGAGGGCTAAGTTTTTGTTTCAATAGTAGCCATACACTTTGTAAGAGAAGTTCTGTCCAGTTCTAGGTCATAGGGCCATCTTGAATTAAGTGATGCCCGAACCTTTGGTGAGTAATGTTTTGCATTTAACAGCATAACATTTTTTTTGTTGTGTACATACACCAAACAGAAAAAAATTATTTGCTTTGCTTTTCATGTCTTCACCCATTCTAGAAAGCATTCAACATGCTTCTGCCCAGTCACTGTGAGAAAAACAACAAAAAAGGCTGTTAAAAATAATGAAAAAATCTGACCCAAACCAGCAGCATTTTTAGCTTTGTATGCTACAGTGCAGCCTTTGTTGTCCTCTGAGTTCTGTAGTGCATCACTACCTGACATCTCTGTGAGAAGGGAAGAAGAACCTACAATTCCAAACTGCATCTGCACCGCCTCTGCTTTCAGAAACAGTGGCCTTGCCCACGGCTTAAAAGTGCATGTGCAGAAGGGACAAACATACTTTCATTTCTTCCTCTGAGTTAATTGGAACTTTCTCTTCACATTATTTTTAAATTTCCCTTTTTAAGCCTGGACAAAGTGTTGGTGGTTTGTTGTTGTTTTTTGGTTTTGTGGGGGGTTGTTTTGTTTTGTTTTTGTTTGTTTGTTTTTTAGTCTTTTTTTTTTTTTGTCAGGAGTAAGGGGGTAGGGGACTGAGGGTCTTTGTAAAGGATAGACCTAAATTTATCTTCTTTTACACACTATTAGGGCATCCGCACTATGCCTAGGACTCACCCATACCGTAGCTCTTCTGGCAGAAGAAATCAGATTATGTTCATAGTAATTTATATCAGACAGTTTCTTCTGTCTTTTTGCATGTAAATATACATGCATATCCCAGAATCACAGGGGCTCTGTGTGGGACTCTTTAAGAATTTGTACTAGTCACAGTCTAGTGTTGGCAAGGGAGCTCAAGCTTTATCTTTTATTACCTACAGATCACTCAGAAAGGCAGCCCCATGTGCAAAATGTTTATGAAATCTGAGTCTACATACTTTGAAACTGTCAGACCATTGTCCTCATGATACCTGTAACTGATACAACTGGAAGAGAGATATTTTCAGACCATGCTGCCGTATCTTGAAATTATCCACTTCCCACTGAATATAGGTCTTATTCTGTAATGTTTCGGGAAGGTTTAACTGCCTGCCTTAGTCTGTGTTAAATCAGAAAGGATGGGACATGAAATTGGGTAGAAAAGAGAAGAGCTGAGGGGTAGAACAATTAAGCTGACTATAGAAGAGCCAGACAAGTCAGAAGAGTTTAGTTGACAAAGAAATCCTGATTTTAGGAAAAAGATGGTAAAAGGCCAATGGATTTTGCAGCACAGCATGGAAAGGAAATGAAGCACCAGGAAGGCTTAATTTTCCTTTTGAAAAATGTAATGGTTCTGTTAACAGCTCCTGACTAACAGCAGAATGCACCTCGTGTGTGCCTGTGTCTGTGATATAGCAAAAGCCTTTGCCTAGGCTTCTTAGGAGTTAACTTTCAAACCTGCCAGCTGTTTGGCAAGCTGCAGAGGCATATCAAGAATGGATTACTATGGTTGATAAACATAACTTGGAAGGAATCCTATGGTTTTCTTCTAGTTTTTTCATCACTTTTTAAAAACTGTATATTTCAGAGTGTTTGGATGATTAGTCTTCACTAGGTCTCACAAGTCTGATCTGCATTGAACTGAATAGTCTTCAGGGGTTGAATCCTGAGCAAATATTGGCTTAAAGCTTGAATGAACAGTAGTTTATTCTATGCACACTGAATGTGCCCACAGAAGAATAGTACTCAGCTGTAAATTAACTTTCCTCCTTCCTAAGAAGTAGCTTCCTTGTATCGACAAGCTCTAAGTCAGTTTGTGTGTAAACCAGCAGTATAACGGTCTATGGAAATGGAGGAATGTCTTGCAGTAATTAAGACATATTTGCAGCCTGCCCCAGCAATTCAGTGATTTGCTGACTTCAAAAATCAGACTCCCCATGTACATAAGTCAGGCTTTCACACTGGTCTGGAATGATGTGCTGTAGCTAAGAACACCCTGGTTAATCCTTTCACAGACTCTACCTTTGTGTGCTGCTATTAACTGATGAGGGATGTTTGTACAGGCTGGGCATAGGCAGAAATTAGGTTCATTTTGTAGGGAAAAAGGTAGGAGGAAAGTGTAAGGGAGGGTGAGGGCTCAACTGGCATAAACAATAAGTCACATTAGTTATTCTCTCTCTGTTCATATGGAAACTTGTTGATATTTCCTTTGGTAGTACATTTTTCCTCAAGATAAATATTGATTTGATGGTTTAGAAATCAGTCTTGTCAAAAAGAAAAAACAGAGTCCTCCAGGTAATTTGAATAGTTGAAATAACACCAACAGATGAGGAGTCATCCATTTAAAGCTCATTAAACATGTGAGTAATTAATTAAGCTTGTGAAAATTTTAGAAGCACAAACTTTGCTATGAGAGATTAATTTTTAATCATAGTTAATATTATCCTGCAGCCATAGGCATGCAGGATTTGGATGCCATTTTTATGTGGCAGAAGGAAGCTTTTCATTTAGATCGGTTTGACAGTAAAGTTTGAAAAGGTTTTCCCTTTAATATATGTATGTGAGGCCCAGGTTCTCTAATGCAGACTCATGTAGATCAGTGGTAGTGTTGGAGCTGATGAAACTGTTACTTCCAATTAGAAGAAAATACTGTCATTTTGATGCATGAATATATGAGTGGCTGATATGAAGTTTACCAGTGGTTTAGCAACTGAATTTGAACTTGGTTTTGTAGGAAAGATAAAGGCTGATTTTTTTCTCCTCTCCTTTATTTTGTGTTTATACAGAGCTGAGCAAAACTTGACTTTGTCTGCAGGTAGTCTCCACTGATATCAGAGAATCACTTCTCTTATCCAGAGCAGCAGGGAGAACTTGACTCAGAGGTGAGTGACAGTGATTTGTGAAGTGTCAGAAGTGGGGCCATTTGTGTGTTGCTTTGCAGCCCCTCTATCCTATACTGGTTGCATTCAGCCTCTGCTTCATGGCCATCCACAGCTCCAAGTCGGTCAGCACATCTTGAAGAAAGAGAAAAGCCTGCCCTCTGCTCTGTACCACCGCTGCCAAAATTCCACAGAATACAAACAGCACATCAGAGCTTAGCTGCCAGCAGCTTCCATCCACCTAGGACCTGCCAGGGACTGTAAGTGAAAAGATGCAAATACAAAAACTGGATGTCTGCAAATCAGTCCCAGGAACAAGAAGCTGAAAGAACCAGGGTTTTGAGATTCTCAGTAAAGTACAGGTAAAATAAGTGTATGCAGGATTTGCACGCAGTTGTGACAACTCCGAGTGTGTAAGGGAATATGTAGTTTAGTGCAATGTATATTACCATTGATATTTGAAGACACTTAAAAAAACCCAACAACAAACTAGTTAAAAACTAGAGTTTTCTTCACAGAAGATTCTGAGTTGGAAGGGAAGGGACCCACCAAGATCATCAAGTCCAACTCTTCTAAGTAAATGGTCTATATGGGGATTGGACCCACAAATCTTTTTGTTATTGCCACTGCACCATGCTCTAACCAAGTGAACTAATCTTAGGGTCAGTTGCTGTTTTTCATAAAAGCAGCCTTACTTTTTCTTCACCAGTTTTCCTCAGTGAATAATTTAGGCATCCAAGACTACAAATTCTCAAATCTTAAGACACATGGCAGAAAATTAGGCAGTGAGGATATTCTCTGGAACTGTAAATGGCCAAGAAATGTGGAATTGAAGTGACAAAGAGGTATGTTTAACTTCTATTACTTGCTAATACCAAACAGATGAATTCCATGCATGAAACTTAGTTTTGTGTATGGCAGGTCAACTTCCAAAACAAGGAGAGCATCTATGTACAACACTGTATCATTCAAGTCTCCAGAATCAGTTCTAGTTGGTGGGGGAGCGAGTAACTCCTGTGCTGCTGGAAAATTTTAACCTGAAACACAGTGGCTTGCATAAAGCTTTGATAGCAGTGACAGTAAGCAGTAGATTTGCTCTGACATTCCCAAGGTTGTAGATACTGTGCAAAAGGAGGAGGTGACACAAAACTCCTGACTGCTGAACCCCCTCTTAGCAGTTGCAACATAGTTGGATTTTTTTAAAACTGTATATTTTCCTGTGAGAACAGGGCATCCAACTATGATGCCATACTCAGTGTGACACCTCCTCCAGCTCTCTTGTGGCGGCATGTGCAGCTGAGTGTGATTGTGATACAGCAGTGTGCAGGTGTACTTTATAGTTATGCTCTGTTCCATTGCAGGGATAGTAACATGGAAAGACAGGGTGGGAAGATACCTTAAGAAGTAATTTTTTTCCACCACATTTTTCCAAAGTAGGATCAACTAAACATAAACTTTTCCTAATAGAATAGTTAGCCAAATTTTCTCAGAGTACAAGGTGAAAAATTGCCATGTGTTGACACACTGAGGGAATTAAAGACACAGCCAAATAAAGGTCATAGTGTAAATCAAGATGGATTCTTGCTTCTTACTGTCATTCTCTGGTATGTTGCTGTCCATTTCCCAGAATGGCAGTCTATAAGAAGGGCTATAATCCAGCTGTAGCCTTCAGGGACACACATGCACTGGGGCTTAAGTAGCTAAGCTGCTCAATGCATAGAGGATGCTCAGTTCTCCTTGAAAAATGACCCGAAGAAACCCTTGAAAAAAAAAAAGATCTTTTTTTTTCCTCTGGAAGGAGTTTTTTCTTATGTAGATAGGGTCACACTGCATCCACCAATCACTGCTGTTTCTATGTGTCCACATGCAACAAGCTAATGAAGAACAAGTTAATTAGACAGAACTGATAAAAACATCCGTAATTATTCTCTGAAAGCTCTGATCGGTGGCTGATACAAAAATGAAGAGTTTGTGCTTCTAAATGCGTTTCCTGCTTGCTGTCTCATGTTCTTTCTAGCTCTTCCTAGATTTTCTTGTTTGTTTTAAATTCCACTGAAACCATGGCAGCAAGGGCAGTGGAAGGAAAGAACAAAGAAGGTGGAAAAGATGAAGTCCTTTCATACCTGAGTTTAGGGTAAGAATATATTTTTAAAAAAATTCTGTAGACAGCAGATTTTCATTCTTTTTTTTTTTTTAATTCTTACTTTGCTGGAAAAGCCATCTTCTATTTTTAGAAGCTAGTTTGGGGGACAGCAAAACCTGTCCTGAGTTATTTCTACAAGCTTTGTTCTATCCATGTAGCCTGAGATTTCCCAGCTGTAATACCCTACAAATCATATTGTATATAAGATCATCATATATGATCTTATCTACAGGAATCTATTCAGGGCACAGGATTGTTTATGCAGTGTTATGTGCTTTTATGTCTAAACTGTAATTGCACAGGGAAGAATATTGCATAAGCTTTCTGCTATCAGAGAGTTACTTATAATGCATACTGGAATGTAAATAAATGGATCATTAATATTACCTTTGAACAGCACCCTAATCATTGAGTACAATGTGTAGAAGACAAAAACAGGTGAGACATTGTGGCTCCAGAGCTGTAACTCTAGAGTGTCACAAAGAAATTCTAGTGATTGTTGGTAACTTTAAAGGTACTCCTCTGTGAAAGGCTCATAAAATCTTTAAATGAAACTGAAAAGAACATCGGGAAATGAAACCTGAATGTTCAAACTTAAACATTTCCAAAGTGGTCTTGGAGATCAAGAGTGAACTTCTGAACCTGTAACTGTGAATGGATTTTTTGAAGTGGCAAAAATTCAGACAAGCGCTTAATTGAGGACTAAAACCACTTGGCAGCATTTAAAATCCAACCTGAGTTTACTTTTCAGAGTCAGTGAACTGCTTTACTTTTATGCACTAAAGGGACTGCAGAACATGCAGGTGAACTGCATAGAATCTTTCTGTCCTGAGAGAAACACATTTAGCCCAATGAGTAGCAGGTTGAATCTGAAGAAGAGTCTGAATTTCTGTAGGAGTCTGTGGATGATAAACATTTATTGCAAATGAATTTATTGTATTGTATTTTAACAGGAATCCATGTAGTTTCTTGGTTTTTTATGACCAAAAAAGTGGTAATGGAATGGGGAAAAGAAAATTAATAATAACCAGTTGGGCCTGATTCAACATGAAAGATACTCTATGAAAAACCCCGTATCTGAAGTTAGACTACTTAAGTAACACCCGTTTAATCAGAAGAGTGTATGTTTAGAGTGAATAGAATCTGGCAGGAGTGGAAGAGGCATAAAGTCTAACTAATTAATTTCTAAAAGTGATCACAACCACATCTTAAACACACGTGTGAACACTGAAGTTATATTGAAAGCTATACAAAGCTATATTAACTCCAAAACTCTCTAAGACTAGCGCAACATATGACATAAAGTTTTAAGGGCACTAATGGAAAAAGATGTTTTTACGGAAATGAGATTGTATAGGTTTCACATATAGTTTTCTTGATCATAGCTTCTTATGAGGTAACACTCTTACTGGCACATGGATTCCAAAAATTTGTCCTGGTAATGCTTAATTGATTTTAATAAAGAAAGTAAAATGTGCCAAAACCTAGAATGTATGTTTATCTTATGGCTAATCTTGGGACATTATATGATGTCATACAAAAAAACCTCCTTGTATTGCATCTTTCTGTATAGTCTGCATCTCCTCCTTTTAACATTATATACCCAGTTTTCTCATGCCTTCCATTCCTTTATATATCTCTTTTGAAAACTAATAGTTTTGTGCTGATTATAAGGAATCTTTTTCACTGCAGATTTCTTCCTGGCAGGCTACCCACTGCTAAAGAGAAGTCCTGGAAATCTTAGTCACAAAGGTTATCCCTGATAATAAACACTTTTAGAAAGATATAAATGTCAATACTGATTAGCAGCTCAGGGAGCAGCCTGGACAGAGATTACAGAATACAGCAATTGTAATAAAATTCTTCCCCAAATGCACAATAAGAAAGTGAACAAGTTTTTACAGCTATTAAGAAAAACAAACAGGTATCTCATTGCTCTGTAATTCTGATGGGGATAATGCTGAAGACATTGCTTTTCTCAAGAAAAAGAAAATATTTTAATGGCTGCCTGGGAGAGCCCTGATATAGCAGATCCTGACTTGGGGGAAAAAAAGACCAGAGTAATTTTTTCCTTTTAAGGTAGTAGAGTAAGTAAAGATAGCTAAATCCTGTACAATTATGAGTGATACTCTGATGAAATGGAGGAAACAGCTAGTATAAGAAATAAGAAGCCCAGAACTATTACTTTTTGTTGAAAGTCTGTCTAGCATGTCTAGCAGCATGTGCAGCAGGAGAGAATGACTGTGTAAAGACATGAGGACAGAGAAATGGAGGTTGATTGCTTTGTCCTTCTCCAAACGGGGGCGGGTGGGAGTAGGCTGAAGCAGAAGCACCAAGGTGAGAAGGAGGCCTTCTAAGGTGGAAAGAAAGAATATCTTCCAAAGGAGGGGCAGGATCTGAAGTCAGTGAGTTTGGATGCTGGACAATCACAAGGCAGTATTTCATTTGGGCATGTCATGGTATATAGAGGGAAACTGACCAAGAATGTAAAGGTCATAGCTTAGGCACTGGAGCCTCTGTGGGAAGGCATGATAGATTGTGAGTCCATCGAATCCCATGGAAGTTTGTTGATATCTTCACTAGTGGCTGCACAGACTCTGGCAACAACATTGGTCGCAGGTTAAAGGCAGCAAGAGCATTAGTCTCTACAACATCTCTACCTCACAAGATGCCACAGTAATGGATGGGAGGGGAGAGGGTGCATCAGGCAAGGTTAAATTTGACTTTGTCCTTTTGCTGCAGATGCTACAGCAATAGTTAACAGACACAGAGAAAGATACCTGTTCTTCATATAATGACAAAATGAACAGAAGCAGGAACTGGCTCATCCTGAAGCCAAGAACAGGACTGTGCCTCCAGAGTGAGCTGTCTACACCCAAGATCCAGCCCTAGATGCCTAAAGCCCTGGATGCGTAAAGCAGCTAAAAAATATAGAGGTCAAACTGACTGCCTTGATAAAAATGTTGGAAATATTCAGAAAGTGCAGATATTTCAGTGGGCCAAAATGTAACAGCTGGCAGAACTCAAAAGCTGCCTGATTTTTTAATGTACAACAACAGTGCCAAGCAAACCCCAATCTAGGCAATCAAGTTAGAGGAAAACAAATTAGGGTCTACAGAGCAGACTGAAGGTCTCTAAGTGTAGAATTCAACTGGCAGTTCTAAGCAGCTCTGGAAAAAATTTGGTTTGAATAGAAATCCTTCATTCTGCATTATGGGTTTTTCTTGATGTTTGAGGAAACTCAAGATTTGAAGAAACACCCCTAAAGCTCACTTTCTGACCATATTTCTCCAGGTGTATAAAGAGAACAGAAGCCAAACCTCAGTCCTTTCTGTGTAAAAAGGAAGTATAAAGGAGGTGTTTCTTGCCTCCTGGAAAGCAAGTCCTTGCTTGTAAGCATGGATGCAGAAAAGCTCGGTAATGCAGGGTACTCATAAGCTCAGTAGAGGCAAGGAGATGGCAGAAGAGGAGGATATGGTTTTGACAACAGCAAGAAAGGTGACTCCTTTGAGGGCACTGTAGTTTATACTAGAAAAGAAGCCTTCACACTCCTTTCTTTTAAACATAGGCACAGGTTGCACAGAGATGGTGCAGTGTCCTTTAGTAGAGGTATTCAGAAGGCATCTGGAGACATTTCTGAATGACAGGCTCGAGGGCAAGGGAGGTTGGACTAGATGACATCCAGTGGGGTCTTCCAACCCAACTCATTCTGCAATTGTGTGAGATGCTGTCGAAGGTCTGAGGCACTCTTCTGGCCCCCAGAGGGATACAGTGTGAGCTGGGGAAGCTGATGGAGAGCCTAAAAATACAGCTCTGCTTGTGTAGAGGCCACAAGGCTCGTTGGCGTGTATTGCAGTGAGGCTAGGTAAAAGCCTTCCAGGGCCTGAGGATGGCTTGCTCTGAGTGTAACTTTTAAGACCAGAGGTGAGGGACAACACAATTTCCCTCATAGCCTCTGGCCAGGCTGGTGCTGAAGTAAGCAGTGCACTTACAGACTAGTTCCATCCTGTCTTTCCTTCTGGTTCACAGGCTGGTTTTGAACACAGGATGGTGCATTTTCTTCTCTTCTGGAATGTCACTGTCTAGTGAAGGAAAAACATCACTTCCTAAAACTTATCCCCTTGGCACTAAGATTTGCACTGAATGTTGTCGTCTGCAGCTCAAAAGCTGTGGGTGAAAAAAGTTTTGTTAACCAGGGACTAACTTCACCTCCATTTAAATCTACAGCCAGCATATGCAGTCAAAATCCCAGGTGTATATCTCCACTGACTTAATTGGGCTACTCAAATCTATGCTGTTTATATAAAAAGCTGAAACTTTTGTTGTAACAAACTCAGTGCAGGAGTCCTTATTCAGGAAAAAGTTGCATTGAATTACATATCAATTGATGAAGGATCTTAAATAGGTAATTATTGATATATTTATTTATTTAAAGTTTAGGAAACTAAAGTAATTCAGCTGATATGTCATAACATTTGGCTGACCTCAAGGCGGTTTTGGTAATTGACCACTTTAACTTTGATCTTAGGAGCTTAATTCGGTGAAGTTTATGTCTTGGATGATCCATGAAGATTCACCCATCAGTACCTAAACTGAGGTTTGATAAAAACATATCATATTCTTTTATTTGGCTTTCTTTGCATTTGATCAGGTTCTATGTCTACTAGGCTTAATTTCTGTTTTGTGATGAATTTTTTCTTCCTTCTTCTATGCACTGGGGATGTTATTAGCATATAAATTAATAATGGGAGATGAAGTGCAGAATTTTTGAATGATTTCACACTGAACTTTAACATTCTGCAGAGCTATCCATTCAGTCCTGTGGCTGGTACAGAAACCCTGGCTCACACAGGCCAGCCTATCCCCATGTCCCTATCTGGCAATGCATACGTAATGCACACTAAACTATTTCCACAGGAGCCCTATTTTGGGCTAATTTTTAGAAGATAGACAATTGCATAGAGGAAGGGTGAAACATTAAAAATACTTTCATGCTGCATGCCATTAGGAAGTATACACCTGGAGAACTTAAGGAGAGCAAAAACTTCATACCGAATTAAAATTGCTACCTTATATAAACTTCCAGCATTTTAATTGGTAACTCTACATGTCTTCCTTGCTCTTCAAACTGTAAGTTTGGTCCATGGTTGGGAAAATCAGTTTATTTCTGTCAAAGTCAAAGAATTTTTACCACCTAAGTATTTAGCTGCATGTATATTTTACATCTAAAAAGCAGTAATTTTGTTAGCAGTGAGCTTCACAGCACCCTACTTTATATAGCTAACTGCAGATGTAATTTTACTCATATTAATGTTAAGTGTTTGTGACAAATTACAAGGTAAAGTTTGTGATGATGGTCTTTCTTCTTAAAACAACATCAGTCATCTAGCAACTAACCCACATGAGAAATGGCTCTTAAATCATCCTTCTTAAACACAAGATAACACAAAGAAGTGTTTCTAGTAATTGCTTGAACTGTGGCTTGCTCATATCTGAGCTACAATATATTTATATTTTATTTAAAGGACTTAGAACCATCTTATTAAGGACTGCTGCCAGTTTGAAGCCTATGTTTATCTTGAAAGATGGAGAGGATGAGGACAAGCTCTTTTGTCCCTGTCAGGCACTGGGACAAGCCTGCAATACTCTATGACTGGGAGGCAGCAACTTCCCCGACTCACTTCTTCGCATGGCACAGATAAGCACTTCAAAGCTTCCCCGCTGCAGGGCATAGCAGAGAATGTATTTAAACGTTCTGTTTCTTTGCAGGTGCAACAACTAAACAGCAACTCTTACCTACTTTCTTCTGTAAATAGGATGGGAAGAAAAATGTACGTGGAAGGTTGCAGTAGACAGCCATGATGTTGTGACCTGTACTCACTGGGCTGTACACCAGTCTGGAGTGACTAACACTCCCATGCTAGGCAATATAAATTGAAACTAGGATGTTCAGGGGGAGCCTAAGTTGCTATAAAGTAATAACAATGCAATTACTTCTTTCTAGAAGTTAGGAAGTTCTTTCCAAGAAGACCTTACAAAAGCAGTCACCATCCTATGACACAGATATTTCAAATCAAGGGAAAGTACACCAAGACAGAACAGATGCTTGGAATACAGAATAATCTTCAGTGTGTGTCCTAAGATAAGAGTGAGGACTCTTGAAGCTATGTTTCTGCAACAAGAATGCCAAGTAAAAAATAGAGGTGAGCAAAGTTCTTTGAAAAGTAATTTTTTAAAATGGAAGTATTGCTGATCTGCTGTCTTTCCTGCTTCTTGAATTTAGTCCAAACTAGGTCATCTAGGGCTAAAAAGAACTTGAATTTCCAGATGAAATATCTTAAGAGCTGACAACTAAAGGTGTATTAAACTACAGCTATCTTTATCGCTGAAATCTGTAATAGAAACCTTCGGTTTATACCAAGACATTTCTTGGTGTACTTGTCTAAGCCCACTGTCCTCTGTAGTATCCTGACATTAGGAAACATCAGTCTTTCAGAGTTAACAATGGTGTGTTTTGCCTTGTAGAAGTACAAAGAAACAACTTCCTCCTCAGTTCCTCCTGTGAGAACACAACGTGTTTTCCTATTTTCAGTTCCACCCCTTCATTCCACTACATAATGTCTTCTCCATGAACAGCAGTTTACATGTCCTCTGACGTTTCAGTAACTGGAGCAACTAACAGTCCCTTTGCAGGTCTGCAGCTCTCTCTTCCAGCCAGCCTTGGACCCTACTGTGGGCTGCTTGTTCAAAGCAAATGTAATGAGGGAATGGGTTGAAGGAGACAACTAGCTTTTGGAAAAAGGCAAAGGATCAGGTCTTATCTGAAAGTGCATGTCATGTGAACTGCATATGGGGCATAACTGGCAGGCCTTTAGTATTGGAAGCTGCAAGGGAAGAGGCCATGGAGTCCTCTGTGCCGGTTACAGCTGCTATCAGCCAGTTTGAAAGGGATGAAAACAACTCACTGCATGTCAAAACCTCAGCTAGGTGAAAGCAGCACATGGCATTTCTGCTCAAACATATTTAAGAAAAGAGCAGCCCCTAGGACAGGAGACACTGGAGAAAATGTGAGGATATCTGTGAGATGGAGGAAGTGGAGGAGACACATGGAAGGAAGAGACACAGTCTTGGAAGGAGTCACTCCATGCTAAAGAAGGGGCACCCTGTAAGGAACTATGGCACACGGAGGACTCACTCTGAAACAGTGGAATAGTAAGGCAAGAGCAGTGGAGGAAAATGAGTAAGAAGCAAGCAACAGCAGAAAGAACCATTACACACTGACCCCAGCTGTACACATTGCCCAGTGCCTCACAGAAAGAATTGGGATAAACGGACTGATCACTAACACCTATTGAAAGCAAGGGATGTCGAGACCAGAAAGGGGTAGGAGAGGTGCTTAACTTCCTTAGGAAGGAAGGAGAAAGCTCTTTCCCTAAGTGTTTATGTCTGCCTTTTTCCTGTCTGTATCTGAATCAATCGTTAAAATTTTGTGTTAGTCATCCATAAATTAAATTAAGTAGGAAGTCCCATGTGAGATTTCCTTTATCTGCAAAGACCTATCATACCTTCCACAGGAGACAGAAGCCAGAATATTTGCTGTGCATGAAAGAGTTGGGAGGTACAAACATCTTTGAGAAAATCTATAGGAGTCACATGTGCTCATCTGCCCTGAGATCTCAAACTACTCAAACGTAAGAATATTCTTAGAAACTACTTGCAGTGTGGCTACTGACTCTGTACAACCTACTCATTGGATCTAACTGTGCCTCCTTTCCCTGCCATCCTTGTACCATTTGCCAGTGCTCATCCCTCAGTGACCTTACAACACTGCCATGCCACAAGGAGAAGCAAAACCGAAGAAATGATATCCAGTGGTGCACAAGGATTTCCTACCATCCTACAGGTATTTTAACAGAACAAAATAAATCAAATGCTCCATTTACTTCTCATGAACAGCTGTATATTAGCTGTCTTATTGGAAAATGTTGTTCAAATGTGTTAACAGTTGGCACCAATTCCCAGAATTTAAAAAATCCAGCGTTCTGATGATGTTGCAAAAACTCACACTTTCCTTAGAGGAACCTAGGTTTAAATAGACACCAGTAGCAGAGCAATTGTCAGCTCTTCAGTACTGACATAGCTCTGTTTCCACTGAATTTAAATCACTCATTCTTAAAAAAATTCCCTCCAACATAACCTCTTCTTCAATCTCCTCTTTATGTGGGATGAGGCATAATGCTTTGTTGATTGTAAACTAAATGTGCTCTTTCTCCTTGTGTTCTGACTAACCATGCAGAAATTCTTTGTTTTAGAATCTAAAATTACAATCCAGCAACGCTTGGAAATGTGTAAAATGCAAAGCTCTAGCAAATGGTGAAAAACACACAGCTGCATTTATACACTAAATAAAGACCTTGTTTTTATTTCAGTTTTACCACCAGATTAAGGTACAAACAATGAATCTGTTGAAGTCAGTGACATTATGCAGCAGTTACCCTGGGGAAATCATGGTCAGAATCAGGAACTTTTTTATTTTGTCCAGCCCTTAGCCCATTTGTGAGATGTTGACATACAGGTACTAAGGGAAGGAGCTAGGGTCACTGTGAAAATGAATGTGTACTCAGTGTAGAAGGGTCTGCATTATTAATTTGAATATTCACTGCTACCTAGGATACTCCAGTGCATTATGTCAGATTACAATCTGCCTGAGCTCTCTGGAATTTGCTTTCAGGTGTTTGTGTTTCTGTGCCACTTGAAAAAATACCATGGTGGTAGTCTGAACATGGAAATAAAAGCCAGGAAACTCATAAAATACAGTTGCCTCAGTAACCATGTGTCATCCAGTTTGCTCTCAATAAGGCAAAGCATTAATAGCATGAACGATAACATCAACTACTTCACTGCAGAAGAGAAATGGCAGTGCATTTTGTCTGTAGAGGGAACCATAATTTAGAGTTGCCTGCCTTTTGTGCATTACTTGTTTTCATTCATGGAGCATTTTATGCCTTGAAAATGCACTGCTTTACTTTCACAAATTGCACTGCATGATTCTACAGGACTCCTGACATGTAACAAGCAAAAAAATTGAAAGAGTTTGCATGATGGGTGGTTTCTAAGGGAGGACCCCATGTTGGAGGACACCTTCAGGCATCAGAAAATCGCTAAGACCAGGCCATTTCTCTGGTAGATAAAACACACTGTCATTCACAGATTTTGTATTTGGAGCAAGTCAGCTCACAGTGAACTGTTAAAAATAAATTGAGATTTGTGTATATAAAGTTTGTGAATAGTTGTAAATTTCTCCATAAACTGACACAACCAAATTCATCCTTATTTGTGGCTATCTGTCCAAGTGTTACCTTTCACAGTTCCTTGCCTTTTTGTTCCCATAAGTGACATGGAATAGAGAACGTCTGGTCCCGTTGAAGCTGTTTGTTATTGATTGATTCCTTTCAGACCAACACTCTTGGTACACTCAGTACCTCTGCAGCTGTACAGCTGAGGACGGCTCTGTGCCCAGTTCGTACCGGCTCAGCTCAGGAGATGCGCGGAGCGGTTCCAGGCCCGGAAACGTGGGCGATGGGAGCACACTCACCCCGCAGGTAACTCCATACCCGGG